>JAKJHU010000604.1:0-77500 GCA_022316685.1 Progne subis subis
GACCTGGACAGAGCCGGGACCGGAACAGGACCGTGATAAGGACAGAGGCAGGAGAGGGACAGAACCGGGACAGAGCTGGGTCCGGAGCCACAACGAGCGCAACAGGTCCCCGCTTCCACTGCCCACACGGAATTTAAGCAAATTTTATTTTATTTTATTTTATTAATATTTTATTTTATTAATAACTTTATTTTATCTATTGTGTTGATTTTATTTTAATTTTATTTTGGAATTATTTATTGTAATATTTTTCATTTTAGTTATTTCTGCTTCTTTTTTATTTATTATTAATTTTCTTATTTTCTGTTTTATTCTTTTTAATTTCTTGTTGTTGTTGTTGCTTAATTTAATTCATTATTTTCGAGGTTTTACTTTTTCTTTTACTTCGCCTTTTTTGTTTAATTTATTAAATTGTCTTCTTTTTTATGTATTTTAGACTGATGTCTTTAAATTTCCTTTATTTCTTTATTTAAATGGCTGATGTTGATTTATTTAGATGCACATGGGGTATTTTTAATTACTATTTTATTTTATTTTATTTTATTTTATTTTATTTTACCTCTCCCCCAGAGCCCCCGCAGTTTCCATCGTTCCCAGCCCAAGCCCAGGTCGCTGTGGCTGGACACAGAGCAGAGCTGGGGCAGTGCAATTCAAGGTGCTGCATTTATTGAGAGTCGGTCTGCAATCTCAGTTCGGAGCTGCGTCCGGTGAGGACGGGACTCTGGATGAGAGGGAGCGACGGAGGGAGGGGACACGGCCTCCTACAGCTGGGGTCTGCTCTCTGACGCTGGATTTTCCCACTGTCCAGCCTGGAAAAAAAGACAGGATGGCATCAGAAAGAAGGACAGGATGGCATCAGGAAAAGGAAAGGATGGCATCAGGAAAAGGGACAGGATGGCAGGAAAAGGAAAGGATGGCATCAGGAAAAGGGACAGGATGGCAGGAAAAGGAAAGGATGGTATCAGGAAGGACAGGATGGGTGAAGGACAGCTTCAGGCATCAGGAAGAAGGACAGGATGGCATCAGGAAAAGGGACAGGATGGCATCAGGAAGAAGGACAGGATGGCATCAGGAAGAAGGACAGGATGGCATGAGGAAAAGGAAAGGATGGCATCAGGAAAAGGAAAGGATGGCATCAGAAGGACAGGATGGGTGAAGGACAGCTCCCAGTGCAGCCAGGACAGCCCGGCTGCTCCCAGTGCCTTTCCAGGAGTTCTGTGGGATGGAGCACTCCGGAGCCGTGCAGGTTTGAGGACTCCTGGCCCGGGATAAAACCCCGGACACCATCGGTCCCACTCCACACGCGCCAGAGGAGCCCAGCCACCCGAGCAGAGGCTCCCACCCCGGGACACGTCCCACAGGCGCTCTCCCGATCCCACCCAGCTGCTCCCGGCTGCACCCAAGCAGAGACGGGAGAGGGACGCCCCAGGGCTGGGGGACACCGCTGGGGGCCCTCCAGAACGGCGTTTTCGGGGTGGTCTCCATGGGATCAGCCCCAGGAGGGGCTCGGGCCGCTTCCCTGGGCTGCGGCGCGCGGATCCGTCGGCGTCGGTCGCATCCCACGGGCTCGGCCGGCCCGCGGATCAACGCCACGGCAACTCCCAGCCAAGGCCCTTGGCGGGCTAAGTGATACACCTAATTACCATATCCTTAGAATAGATGTAATATAAATTTCATTACTCACTTAAAAGTTCTAAAGTTAACAGCATAAACTTGAAGTTGAGTAATTAAGTAATCCTTATATAGACACTTATTAAAGTATTTATACATATTATCTTAAATCTACATCTATCATTTTGCCAATTAAAATTAGGACTTTAATTGCAATTAAGTAATTTAATTGCCAATTGAACAGCAAAATTGCTAAGTGACTAATTTTAATGCCTATTTTAATTACCAATCATGACTGGGGAGGGAGCTAATCAAGCGGTATCAGAGTAATGATGTGAAAAAAAGCGGAGAACAAACATTCCAGACTCCATGCTTTTTTAAAAAGACCTCCAAATTAAATATCTGCAAACACAATTCCAGACATGTGGGGGAATGCTGGATTTGGGTGTCTGAAGGCAGGAGCACAAGGAACACGCTTGGTTACAGATGCCCCAGCGCCGCTCACGGAGGGTTCCGTGTCCCTGGAAGAGGGCTGGGAGCTGGGGATGGCCCCTCGCTCCGGGCTACGGGCTCCTGTAGGACAGCAGCGCCTAAAGCCACAGCTCTGGGAATTCCAGAAGTTCCAAACACAGGGAAACGGGCCCTGGGCCAGGCCAGAACCGCAGGCACTGCGGGGCCTGGACTGCCCGTGCGGGAAAACCGTCCCCACGCTCGCTCCAGCCCATCCTCCTGGCAGGCTCCGGGCACCACGAGCGAGGTTTTCCAGCCCACGGCTCCTGCGGGGTCAGGCCAGCCCAGCTGATCCCACAGGCCGTGCTCTGCACACACCCGTGATTGGACGTGCCTCTGGTGCTGCCATTTCCTACAAAAAACCCCAAACCCGCGGCGGTCCCGGCTGTCAGTGCAGCAAACCCCCAGGAAGGAAAGTCAGTCCTTGTTCAGGTGGAGGAAGCCCAGGAGCTCAAGAGCGGTTGTTCCTCTCTAGTGGGAATGGGATCGCCATTGCCATGGGGAGCTTTTCATCCTTGCAGTCCTCAGGCAGCACTCGGGGTGCCCTGACAGCACTTGGGGTGCCCTGGCAGCACTTGGGGTACACTGGCAGCTCTTGGGGTGCCCTGACAACACTTGGAGAGCACTGGGAGCACTCGGGGTGCCCTGGCAGCTCTCAGGGTGCATTGGCAGCATTCGGGGTGCCCTGGCAGCTCTCAGGGTGCATTGGCAGCATTCGGGGTGCCCCAGCAATGTGGTGCTCAGCACTGAGGGCAGCAGCCAGCACAGCCAGGAGGGTCAGTGCTGTGTCCCTGACCATCAGCTCCCTCAAACTCCCTCCTGGCGGGCAGGGCTGTGTGCGAGGGGCACGTTAAAGAGGGTCCTGCAGCACCAGTGCAGTTCCGCACCAGGCCCTGCCCTGCATGGACACTTTCACTGCTCACATCCCCTGCCTCACCACGTGTTTCAGGAGAGAGCTTTGGGAGGGATGAGATTTGTTACCTCTGCAAGAGACCAAAACTTTCAGACTAACAAAGAGGTGCTGACAGCAAGAGACACTTTGTGTGTCCATGGTGCTGCAGGCCGGGCCGGGGGTGAAGGAGGCAGTGCCAGACCCCAGCACAGCCACCACCCATCCCCACGGCACGGACACGGACATGGACACGGACACAGACACGGACACGGACACGGACATGGACACGGACACGGACACGGACACGGACACGGACACGGACACGCGGGCTGGGCACGGGCATCTACACTGATGCCATCACCACGGGGTTGGGTCATGGCAGTGAGCACCTTCCAGGAGAAAGAGGCCTGGGGAGTCTTTTGGTCCAGAGTCACACGGGGTGCAAAGTCCCCAAAGGGCGGAGGAGGCAGCTGCACATGGGGCTCAAGTCTGGAGCAGGTGCCCGAGCCCTGGGGAGTGGCCAGAGATCGGCATCCTCGGGGCTGCAGCAGCACCCAGCTCCCCTGCAGCCACAGCCGGGCTCGGAGTTCCAGAGCACACAGAGTGCACACAGTTCCAGAGCACACAGTCCCAGAGCACACAGTTCCAGAGCACACAGAGTGCACACAGTTCCAGAGCACACAGTCCCAGAGCACACAGTCCCAGAGCACACAGTTCCAGAGCACACAGTTCCAGAGCACACAGAGTGCACACAGTCCCAGCGCACACAGTTCCAGAGCACACAGAGTGCACACAGTCCCAGAGCACACAGTTCCAGAGCACACAGAGTGCACACAGTCCCAGAGCACACAGAGTGCACACAGTTCCAGAGCACACAGTTCCAGAGCACACAGAGTGCACACAGTCCCAGAGCACACAGTCCCAGAGCACACAGTCCCAGCACACACAGTCCCAGAGCACAGAGTGCACACAGTTCCAGAGCACACAGTCCCAGAGCACACAGTTCCAGAGCACACAGAGTGCACACAGTCCCAGAGCACACAGTTCCAGAGCACACAGAGTGCACACAGTCCCAGAGCACACAGTTCCAGAGCACACAGTTCCAGAGCACACAGAGTGCACACAGTCCCAGAGCACACAGTTCCAGAGCACACAGAGTGCACACAGTCCCAGAGCACACAGTCCCAGAGCACACAGTCCCAGAGCACACAGAGTGCACACAGTCCCAGAGCACACAGTTCCAGAGCACACAGTTCCAGAGCACACAGAGTGCACACAGTCCCAGAGCACACAGTTCCAGAGCACACAGAGTGCACACAGTCCCAGAGCACACAGTCCCAGAGCACACAGTCCCAGAGCACACAGAGTGCACACAGTTCCAGAGCACACAGTTCCAGAGCACACAGCATGCCCTCAGTCCCAGAGCACACAGTCCCAGCACACACAGTCCCAGAGCACACAGAGTGCACACAGTCCCAGAGCACACAGTTCCAGAGCACACAGTTCCAGAGCACACAGAGTGCACACTGTCCCAGAGCACACAGAGTGCACACAGTTCCAGAGCACACAGTCCCAGAGCACACAGAGTGCACACAGTCCCAGAGCACACAGTTCCAGAGCACACAGTCCCAGAGCACACAGTCCCAGAGCACAGAGTG
The DNA here is from genome assembly GCA_022316685.1 of Progne subis subis. Taxonomy (NCBI): domain Eukaryota; kingdom Metazoa; phylum Chordata; class Aves; order Passeriformes; family Hirundinidae; genus Progne; species Progne subis. Next base: position 4,672 of record JAKJHU010000604.1, read on the forward strand.
CACACAGTTCCAGAGCACACAGTCCCAGAGCACACAGAGTGCACACAGTTCCAGAGCACACAGTTCCAGAGCACACAGTTCCAGAGCACACAGTCCCAGAGCACAGAGTGCACACAGTTCCAGAGCACACAGTCCCAGAGCACACATCGTGTTCCATGGTACCCTCAGGCCTCCCATGGCATCGAGCAGCTCAGACAGACGCTGAGGCTGCACATCCCTGTGAGCTTTGGTGCCCAGGTGATGCTGGATGTCCTGGTGCAGCGCCAGAGCGTGGGGGTCTCGCTTTCAGGCGTGGATGGGAATGGGCCATCTCACAGGCTCTCCGTTATTCCCCTCAGAATTCCCTAAAACTTCGAACGGAGCGTTACTGCCCCGTTTGTCCTGCTCTTGGCCCGCTCCTGAAGCTCAGCCGTGCAGGTAGTGCTGGACACGAGGTGTTCATCACAGCGATGCCGGTTCCCAGCGAGGCTCCCGTCAGCACGTGGTGGTTCCATGGGAGCCCACGAGGCCCGGCTGTCCCCGTGTCACTGCCGGCCAGGAACCTGGGCGCAGAGATGTTCACGTCGCTCGGTGTCCGGCTCCGTTGGCCACGTCCTTCGCCCCCAGGTCCCTTCACGGCCCGGCGGCTGCTGTCAGGGAGCGGGGTCGTGTTCCGGGACGGCTGTGATGGATATCCCGGGGTGAAAGGCTAAACGGGCCATACGGCGCTCGCTGCAGCCCATCTGCTCCCTCCCGGCCGCGCAGCAACATCTGCCCGTCCGCATCCAGCTGTGCGGGCACCGCTGGATGAGCCCCTCCGCCCCGAGCCCACGCCTGGCTGCGGGGGCCGAGTCCCGGGACCCTCCGCATCTTATCCCCATCCCCATCCCCATCCCCATCCCCGTCCCCGTCCCCATCCCCATCCCCATCCCCATCCCCGTCCCCATCCCATCCCCATCCCCATCCCCATCCCCGTCCCCGTCCCCGTCCCCATCCCCATCCCCATCCCCATCCCCATCCCCATCCCCATCCCCATCCCCATCCCCATCCCCGTCCCAAGGCCGCAGCTACCTGCCTCCGCCGCGGGCGGGGAGCGGGGCGGAGCGGAGCTGCCGGAGCCGGAGCCGGGACCGGAGCCCGGTGCCGGGGGCCGCCGCGCCCCCTCGCAGCTGCCGCCGCGCGTCAGCGCCCGTCACGGCCCGTCAACGGCGGTGGGTGACGGCAGCGCCGGGGGAGCGGCCCGGGGCCCCGCGGGGAGGGCTGGCGGCTGGCGGGGGCGGCCCCGGGCTGCTCCGCTCATCCCCGGGCTGCTCCGCTCATCCCCGGGCTGCTCCGCTCATCCCGGGCTGTTCAGCTCATCCCCGGGCCAGCCCACTCCCTCTCTGTGTTATCCCATTCCCTCTCTGTTTTATCCCATCCCCTCTCTGTTTTATCCCATTCCCTCTCTGTCCTGTCCCATTCCCTCTCTGTTTTATCCCATTCCCTCTCTGTTTTATCCCATTCCCTCTCTGTCCTGTCCCATTCCCTCTCTGTTTTATCCCATTCCCTCTCTGTTTTATCCCATTCCCTCTCTGTCCTGTCCCATTCCCTCTCTGTTCTGTCCCATTCCCGTCTCTGCTGTCCTGACCCAGGAGTGGTTTTTGTTTTGATTTGAGCGGGTTTCATTTGTTTTTTTGGCTCGGTTGGTTGGGTTTGGGCTTAGTTTGGTTTTCCCACCCACCTCTCACCCCCCATGTTCCAGGCTGGCTCAGGGAATCTTCCTGCTCGAAGTGTTGCACCGGCTCCAGCCCTGGCTCTGGGGGCTCAGCCTGGAGAAAAGGAGCTCGGGGGAACCTTGGGGCTGTGCACAATTCCTGACAGGAGGGGACAGCCGGGGGGATTTGGGATCTGCTCCAGGGAACAGGGACAGGAGCAGAGGGAACGGCCTCAGGCTGGGCCAGGGCACATTCCTTTTGGATGTTGTGGACATTTTCTCCCCTGGAAATGCTGTCCAGCCCTGGCACAGCTGCCCAGGGCACCGTTGGAGCCCCCGTCCTGGAAGGGGTTTAAAATCCACATGGATGTGGCACTCGGGGACACGGGTCAGCGGTGACCTTAGCAGTGCTTGGGGAACGGGTGCGCTCAATGGTCTCAGAGAGCTTTTCCAACCCGAACTATTCTGTCATTCCGTGATTTTGGGATCAAACGGGCCCAGCCCTGCCCGGGGAGCAGCTGCCCACCGCGGTGATGAGGAGCACGTTGTCGGGGTTTGATGTCAGACACGCGTCCTCTGGATGCAGTTGATCCCAGCAAACAGATTATTTCAAGAGCCTGCTGAAGTTTCCTTACATAAAACACGTCTCCAGCCTCACCCCCACGCACACGCGCTCCAAGCCAGGCGTCGGTCGGGTTTTTCGCTTGGCAGCGTTCTCCTGAAAGGCTTGGGAATGCCAAAAGTAGTAAGTGCTGCTGCAGAATCTGTCACAGCCTTTCATCTTCTTCTCAGTCCTGAGTCCCAGGGACGCCAGCCGTGCTGCAAGGATGGAAAAACAACCCCGGGAGTGCCCCAGGAAGGGCACAGACCCCTTTGGCGCAGACGGGCGGGGGAAGGATCAGGAACAGAGCTGCACCATTCCCACCCCTCCAGCAGCTTGCAGGGACATCACCACGCTGTCCCCCTCCAGAATCCACCTGTAGGGCCGCGGAGCTGCCCCTGGCTGTCCCTGTCGGAGAAAGAAGCCCACGAGGCACACAGGAGCACCGGGAGGGGTGTCCAGGGCCAGCCCTGGCCACAGCCTGCTTCTTTGGGAATTGCCTCAGGGACAGTCTCAGCCCCAGGCTGTCCTGCCAGCTCTGGAAACCCCCAACACACAACACTTGACTGATGTATCTGAGCCACAAACAGTCAAAAATAGCAGCATTGCACGCTATTTTCCATGTATTTTGGGAATTACTGACACAAGACGCAGAGATCTGGTTTAATTAACTGCTTTCGTTAAGTGAAATCTATTTTGTTGTTTTAAGTGAAATCCTCTCTTGGTTTGGGAAGGATTTGCTCAACGTATCTGGGATCCTCCCCCCTCAGACACACATTCCCTGGAAGAGGCTGCAGAGAAGGAAAACAAGTATCCGCAGAAGCTGGGAAAAGGGGGATGTTCCCAGGGACTGCTCATAGTGGGAGGCTGCTGGCCCCATCCCCAGACAGACGAGGCTGTCCAGGGGTCCTTGCACACGCAGAGGGGTCGATGACGAGCTCCCGAAGCGCCCCTGGGTCTGCTCAGAGCGGAGGCCGGGAAACACGCTCGACACAGAGCCCAGTGTGTTTCCCCAAGATGTTTCTCATTACATTTCTTGTGACAGGGGCCTCGTCACAGCAGCGTGAGGGCACTGGGGGCTCGTGTCAGGAGCCACGTCCCCAAAGCCACTGTGCAGAGAGGGGGTCCTGGGGACACCAGGGCCCTGCAGGGATCACTTCCACCCTGTAGGAACCACTTGCCCCTGAAGGAATCTCTCACCCCTGTAGGAATCACCTGCACACTGTAGGAATCACACCGTGTAGAGATCACTTACACCCTGTAGGAATCATTCACCCCTGTAGGATTCACTTCCACCCTGCAGGAATCATTCACCCCTGTAGGATTCACTTCCACCCTGCAGGAATCACTTGCCCCTGTAGCAGGAATCACTTGCCCCCTGTAGGATTCACTTTCACCCTGTAGGAATCACTTTCGCCCTGTAGGATTCACTTCCACCCTGCAGGAATCACTTGCCCCTGTAGGAATCATTCACCCCTGTAGGATTCACTTCCACCCTGTAGGAATCATTGGCCTCTGTAGCAGGAATCACTGGCCCCTGTAGCAGGAATCACTTACACCCTGTAGGAATCACTTTCACCCTGTAGGATTCACTTACACCCTGTAGGAATCTCCCGTCCCGTGCTTTATGCGCTCCCCAAAGCCCGGAGGTGTGAGACAGAATCCCGCAGGAATTCCTGCTCCCACCGAGCACCGCCGGGCTGTTTCTGCAAGCCCCAGCCGCCTGTGGAAGCCCTCACGAAGCATTTTCCGCGGGCTGGCCTGGGCTGTCCCTGCGGGGCGGGTGCCTGCCCTGGGTGCCCCGTGTCACACGGAGCTGTCAGGAGCCGTGTCCCCCTCACCAGGACACGTCCCGGGCAGGGGGCTGCTCCCAGGGATGGAGGGGTTCCATGCCTGTTCCCTCTCACAGCCCCGGGACAGCTGCTCTGTAAAATACAGGATTCATCTCTAGAGGGGACCCAGCTGCGTTTGGAATTCATGCTCTGAACAGAGGCCCTGGCAGTGTCCAGGACCAGGGTGGACACCGGGGTTTGGAGCAGCCTGGGACAGTGGGAGGTGTCCCTGCCATGGCCGGGGGGAACACCATGGAGTTTAAGGTCACTTCCAGCCCAAACTGTCCTGTGATTCTGCAACTGATCCTGTGATTCTGTGATCAGTTCTGTGATCCTGTGATCCTGTGATTCTTTGACTCTGTGATTGATTCTGTGATTGATTCTATGATTCTGTGATTCTGTGATTCTGTGATTCTGTGATTCTTTGATCCTGTGATTCTGTGACTCTGTGATTCTGTAATTCTGCGATACTGTGATCCTGTGATTCTGTGATTAATACTGTGATTCCGTGATTCTGTGGTTCTATGATTCTGTGATTCTGTGATTTATTCTGTGACTCCGTGATTCCATGATTCTGTGATTCCGTGATTCCATGATTCTGTGATTCCGTGATTCCATGATTCTGTAATTCTGTGATTCTGTGATTGATCCTGTGATTCTGTGATTGATCCTGTGATTCTGTGACTCTGTGATTCCGTGATTCTGTGATTCTGTGATTGATTCTGTGATTCTGTGATTGATTCTGTGATTCTGTGACTCCGTGATTCCGTGATACTGTGATTGATTCTGTGATTCTGTGACTCCGTGATTCCGTGATTCTGTGACCCTGCGGCTCTGCGATCCTGAGCCCAAGTTACACAGCACAATCTCCTGTGGGCGGGAGGCAGCTGGAACCCTCCTGCACTGCTGAAGATGGTGATGGACAGAGGCCAGCCCCAAGCTGAAGCCGTGACCCTCAGGCCTTGCCAGGATTGCAGATACCTCCCCTTTGGGACGCGGTTCAGCGGGGGGCTTGGCAGCCACGGGTTAATGTTTGGGCTCCCCGGTGTGAGAGGGTTTTGCAGCCCGAGCTCTGACAGCTCCAGAACGGAGCTCAGCACGCTGGGTTTGTCCAGGTGCTGCATGACAAGCTTCTCTCCTGCTGAAAGGCTCGTGCCCTGCTGCAGGCCTCAGAAAAGGGAGGTGAAACGAGGAGAAAACAGTTCCTGGGAGTTATGAACTTGCAAAACTCTCCACGTCCGTGATGGCTGCTGTCATTAGAGGGAAATGGCAAGGAGAACAAAGCCATTAATGCAGCTGTTAATTGAAAACAGGACTGTGTGGAGAATGGCGTTTGCAGTTATGAGAATAGTTATTAAAATACCATTTTTGCTTTTTAAAATGCCTGACTTCAGTACAGAGTATGGAGGAGCTATGTTTCAAAAAAGTTAATTATTTCCAGCACTTCAGAAAGAGAGGCCTAAGCTGAAAACGACTTACCAAAACTGTTAGGACAGTGTCTTTATCAATTTTCAAGCTGTGTGGTAGAGCTTTGGTGAGCCGTGGTTTGACTTTCAGTCTGGAACGCGTTTCCCTCCCGTGCAGGTCCTGCTGCTGCTGCCCAGGCTCTCGGCGCTGAGCTGGCCCTGGCTCGGGGGCTCTCAGAGCCCTTTTTCACTCCGGCTTTCTGGGGCAGCTCTCATCCCAGCGGCGTTTCCCCGCCGTGTGCCCATCCTGGCGGGGGCTTGGCGCGATGCTGGGCCCCGACAGCGCCACGAGGATCCTGCACGGGGCTCTGAGAGCTGGGGTAAGAGATTCCTGCCGCAGGGGCAAGGGATCCTGCTACAGGGTGTAAGTGATTCCTGCTACAGGGTGTAAGTGATTCCTGCTAGAGGGTGTAAGTGATTCCTGCCACAGGGGCAAGGGATCCTGCTACAGGGGGTAAGTGATTCCTGTTACAGGGGCAAGGGATCCTGCTACAGGGTGTAAGTGATTCCTGCTACAGGGTGTAAGTGATTCCTGCCACAGGGGCAAGGGATCCTGCTACAGGGTGTAAGTGATTCCTACCCCAGGGGCAAGGGATCCTGCTACAGGGTGTAAGTGATTCCTACTACAGGGTGTAAGTGATTCCTGCTAGAGGGTGTAAGTGATTCCTGCCACAGGGGCAAGGGATCCTGCTACAGGGTGTAAGTGATTCCTACCCCAGGGGCAAGGGATCCTGCTACAGGGTGTAAGTGATTCCTACTACAGGGTGTAAGTGATTCCTGCTAGAGGGTGTAAGTGATTTCTGCTACAGGGTATAAGTGATTCCTGCTACAGGGGCAAGGGATCCTGCTACAGGGTGTAAGTGATTCCTGCCACAGGGGCAAGGGATCCTGCTACAGGGTGTAAGTGATTCCTACAGGGTGTAAGTGATTCCTGCTACAGGGGCCAGTGATTTCTACAGGGTGTAAGTGATTCCTACAGGGGCCAGTGATTCCTGTTGGGGCAAGTGATTCCTACAGGGGGCAACAGATTCCTACAGGGTGTGAATCCTACAGGGTGTAAGTGATTCCTGCAGGGTGTAAGTGATTCCTGCAGGGTGTAAGTGATCCCTGCGGGGAGCAGTGTGTGAGGGAGCTGCACTCAGCCCTGTGCTGCACACACTGGCTGTGCCCGGAGCTGTTCCCTGGGGCACTCTGCCCCTCTGCCCTGTGCTCAGGTGAGACCCCACCTGCAGCGTGCCCCAGCCCTGGGCTCCAGCGTCAGAGAAACCTGGAGAGATGCAGAGGAGCCACGGAGCTGCTGCAGGGCTGGAGCCAGGCTGGGAGAGAGAGCTGGGAATGTTCCCCTGGAGAAGAGAAGGATCCAGGCAGAGCTCAGAGCTCCTGAAGGGCTCCAGGAGAGCTGCAGAGGGACTGGGGACAAGGAATGGAGGGACAGGACACAGGGAATGGCTCCCACTGCCAGAGGGCAGGGATGGGTGGGAGATTGGGAACTGGGAATTCCTGCCTGGGATGGAATTCCCAGAGCAGCTGTGGCTGCCCCTGGATCCCTGGCAGTGCCCAAGGCCAGGCTGGAGCAGCCAGGGATGGTGGGAGGTGTCCCTGCCATGGCAGGGGTGGGGTCAAAAATGGGATGGGATGGGATCAAGGGGATGGGATGGGCTCTAAGGTCCCTTCCAGCCCAACCCATTTGGGGATTCCCTGATCCTACAACCACGAGGGTCTCCAAGCTTCAACTCCTCTTTCCTTCTTTCAGCACTTCTTTGCTTCCAGCAAAGCTCAGCTGGAATTCAGCGCAAGTGTGGGATGGACATGCACCCAGCGGTACTAAAATGCACACTCACCCTTCCCTGACAATGGGATGATCATGGAGAAACAGGCAATTAATCATGCACAATAAATAATTTAGTCCTTCTTGCAACACTTGAAGCACAGCGAGTAAAAAACTCTGATTTGAGAACAGCAGTATTAAATGAAACTACACAAAATGAAGTTCAGCCTGCACGCTGAATGGAGGAAAAACTGGGTTTTATTCAATTTTAATTAAATGGGATCTGGTTCTTCAATATGGAAAAACTAGATTAAAACTGAGGCAAAAATTGAATCCCATTAATATTACCGGTAAATAAAAATACATTATTTTTTGGTTGAGGGAGCTTTAATAATAATAGGCACCGTAAAGAGAGAAATCAAAACTGGATTGTACATTCACCAGATTGCTCAATACAAAAGCCAACAAAATTAGGCCATATTGATGTGACAAGCAAGAAGAAATATATTCCTTTCCAGCTCACAACATTCTGCTGCGAGATCTCTTTGGAAACCGAGTCAATCCCGGTATCAGCCGGATCCCGAGGAGAGGAGCCCGCGCTGGCAGCAGGCAGTCCCACCGGCCCGGCCCCGCCTGGCACTCCCACAGGAGATGGAGATGGAACTGGAATTGCTGCAGCCCTCCATCGCTCTCCAGCGGGGCCTGCGTGGGCAGGAGCCGGGCTCGGGGCAGGGGAGCCCAGGGAAGGGATTTTTGTGATCTCTGCAGCGATATTGAGGTCTTGATGTTGGAAATGAGGCTGTGGGGGTTAGCCAGTGCTGGCTGGTGCTTGTCACGGAAGGTGTTCGGGGATATAAATATGTATTTCCAAAGCTGATCCACGGAAAAAAACCCCACACTGTGTTCAGGAAAGAGTTCCTAATATCCATTCCTTTAAAATGTGATACTAAGCAAACAAAGGGAAAAAACAGATATTTCTTACCTGGAGCGTTTCTGCTCGCTGGGGACAGAGTGAGAGCTGCAAATGGAAAATGAGGTCCAAGGAATAAGTCAACACTGAAGGAAAGGATGGCAATAACATTAACAATAACATTAACATTGTCATTAACAATAGTAATAATAGTAGTAGTAGTAATAATAGTAGTAGTAGTAACAATAGTAACAGTAACAGTAACAGTAATAGTAATAGTAATGACATTAATAATAATAATAATAATAATGATGATGATGATGATGTGGTGGTGTACTTTTTAAGGGTTAGGGTAAATTATTTTAATCAGACCTTCTCTAAGCAGATCCGAAGCGTCCCGTTGAGTGATCCGCCCTAATGAGGCTCCTCGTGGGTTCCCAGAGCAGCTCCTGCCTCGGTTTCCCAGGAAGGTCAGTGAATTAAAGGCTGTGAGGAGGCAGGAGCATCCCGCTGCCTGCACAGCTTCCCTGCCAGTGTAACCCGGGTAATTGTGCTAGAGCCTGGCTCCCGAGCCTGGCAGAAGCCTCCTATTTGCCTCAAATCCTGAAATGTTAATTTTCATCTCTGATTAAGCTGCAGACCAGTCGAGGCTCCTTTTATTAAGTCAGGCAGACTCCTACCTGCTTCCCGAGGGCTAAATTTGGCTGGGAAAGCCATTGTAATATTGTGTAATTAATTTGCCAGTCAAATACTTTCTGCAGGGCTCTAATTTACTTATCTGTCTGCAACACTAATGAATCGCTCAGCTCAGTACTTTAATCATGTTTTCTGCCTTTTTATCTCCGTTTTTTAACTCCAACTTTCCTAATTGTTTACTATGGGCTCATGTGTAACCTGTGTTTTGGGGATTGTTTGTTCTCACAACAAAACCCAGCCAAGCACGTGGACTCCGTGGTTCTCCTTCAGGACTGGGAGCTGCCAAAAGCCTTCCTTGCTTTATTCCTCAATTCCAACGAGCAAGAGAGCTGAGTCGATAAAAATCCAACATGCAAAAATCCAGGAGAAAAAAGCCATTTGTGTTTGGAGGACTTGAGGTGGGAACTCCGTTCCAGCTCGGTGTAACCCGTGCGCAGAACTTCCTAAAGGTCATTCCGAGCACTCCACTCCCTGGTTAGTGGCAGTGGGTAAAAACATTCCAAAAAACGTGGATATGGCACCTGAGGACCACTGAATGGTGGCCACAACAGTGGTGGGCTGATGCTTGGACTGGATTATCTGAAAGCTCTTTTCCAACCTTAACCATTCTTTGGTTCTTTGACCTGTAATGTTGGCAGGTTTTTCAGTTGTTTAACTTTGCAAATCACAAGTCAATAGTAATTTTTTGTTTTTCTAATGCATTTATCACATAAAATGCTGCGGTGAGTGGCACATTTCTGTGCTGTTCAGTACTTAGGTGTCGTTCCAACACACAAACTCGGATATTTGTCTCTTCACAGTTTCCCTAATCTCTAACAGGAATGTTTTCTGAAGAACAGGAATGCTCAATAAAATATAAATAATCATACCCAATCACAGAATCCCTGAGGCTGGCAAAGCCCTCCCAGCCCATGGAGTCCCGGCTGTGCCCGATGATCCCACCTTGTCCCCACCCAGAGCCCTGAGTGCCACCTCCAGGAATTCCTGGGACACCTCCAGGGATGGGCACTGCAAACCTCCCTGGGCACTTCCAAGCCCTGAGCTCCCTTTCCATGGGGAAATTCCTGCTGCTGTCCACCCTGAGCTCCCCTGGCCCAGCCTGAGGCCGTTCCCTCTGCTCCTGTCCCTGTTCCCTGGAGCAGATCCCAAATCCCCCCGGCTGTCCCCTCCTGTCAGGGAATTGTGCAGAGCCACAAGGTTCCCCTGAGCCTCCTCTTCTCTGGGCTGAGAGGCTGAATTCAGCTTGGAATTCTGCACCCCTCATGTGGATACCTCAAACAAATGGATGATATGGCCACGTGATGGAAGAAAAATAAATTCATGTATTTAAGTATGAATGGCCGGTGCCGCTGGCGCGGGCTCGGGTGTGACACGGAGGTGTCAGACACACCCGGGAGCAGAGACCGCAGCTCTGTCACAGCTCCAGGGCTGGGTCCACCGCATGAATCCTCTTCACCTGCTTGTTTTACACCACTGGGCTTTGCTGCTGGATTCCAGTGAACGAGAGCCTTGGTTTGAAGAAGGAATTCTGAGTGTAGGCATTTAATCCTGGGAACAAGTGCCGTGGTAGGGAGCTGCGCTAGAAGGGAACTCCGAGCTGCCCATCTGTCTCCTCAGAGCCCTGCTGCGGTCCCTGCTCCCATGCAGCCCGGGCACTTTGGAGCAGAGCTCTTGCCAGGCTCCAGCAGCTTGGAGAGCAGCTGCTGTGGAAAACAGCGAGTGAGTTTACGCGTGTGTCTGACGAGAACTGGGGAAAAACGCAGGCACCTGAGTAGATCAAGGAAAAGCCCGTCCCCAGGGCCAGGGGAGGCCTCCCCGAGAGGCTCCCGAGGCACCAGGAATGAGTTAATCCCACCGAGGAATGCGGAGGAGCTGCCAGATAACAGTGACATTGTTTTTCCCTGATGTCAGCGCAGAAACCCAAACACAAAGAGGTGAATGTAGTCCTCGGAGGCAGCTGAATGCGGAGCTTGTGCCGGCATCCAGCAGCATTGAAACAAGATGACAAAGTGTTTCCTGGAAGCAGGGGCCGGGCTGGCCAGCGCCCGCGGCGGCCGTGGTGGGAGGGATCAGGGATGCGCCCTGCGGGAAGGGTCAGGGATGTGCCCGAGTGTGCTGGGAGCAGGACAGAGCCCCGTCCCAATCCCTCCTGTGCATGAACGCGCAGCTCTGGTAGGTCTGGGCTTCCACCCCGTAATTTACGTCCATCCACGGGCATTTTATTTTCCTTTACAGACACTTGAAGGCATCTTATTTTCTCCCGTCACATCCTCGTGCTGTGTCTTGTCTGAATAACTCACTTTATTCTGTGTTTGGTAGGCGGTGAGGTCTGGAGGATATTTAGACCAGGCTGGAAGAGAAGCCTTGTTTCACTTCAGTATAGGCAGCACTTGTATTGCTTCCACAGGGACAATAATTAAATACTTGCTGATAGGCTTTGGATGTGGAGCTGCTCCTCTCAGCAGCCAGAATGTGCTCTGCCTCCATCCACCTCCCAGCTGGGAAGCCTCACAATTGGGTGACTGTCCATCACAGCTGAGTAATCCGTAGCAGCATAGTAATATCTGTGTTATTCATTTTCGGCTATTCTGAACTCAGGAAGGTAAATAAAGGAGAAAAAAAACTGAAGAGAAGGGTTTAAATTGCTTTGTGTTTTTATTGCAAGGCTGGTATTAGCCTTCCCAGCACCCCTGGCTCAGCCTGGCGAGCCACTCTGCACCTCAGGTTACACACAAACCAGAGTCTGGGTGTAGATGGGGAAAACCAGATCCAGGAGCTGCCAGAAAGCAGCTTCTTAAAATCTGGCTGGAGGAGAGTCAAGCTGTTTTCTGAGAGGATGGAAAAACCTGCGTGGCCAAGGTTATGGATGTCAAAATGGGAATGGCTGGGTGGGGAAGGACCCTGTGGGCTCGGTACGACTGCTTGTGGGAGAATAAATTAAACATGTTCTGCTAGTATCCAGTATTCTTCCATGTGAGGGTGGGCAGGCCCTGGCACAGGGTGCCCAGAGCACCTGTGGCTGCCCCTGGATCCCTGGCAGTGCCCCAGGCCAGGCTGGACATTGGGGCTTGGAGCAGCCTGGGACAGTGGGAAGCATCCCTGCCATGGCAGGGGTGGGATGGGATGGGCTTTAAGGTTTTAACCCGTTCCCAAACTCTGTGCTCAGCTGCACACCGGGCACCCAGCGCTGCCGCGGAGATGCTGCTGGGGCTCTGAAAACAGCGGGACCGGGCCCCTCCTGTAAAGCTATCGGAGGTTGCTGGTTTTGCCGGGAATCCGCCACGGGAAGAACGTGTTTGGGTTCCTCTCCGTTAGCAACAGCTCCAAAGCGCCAGGTCCTGACCCGGGCCGGGGGATCAGCACCGCAGCTGTCCCGGGCCCCGGGGCTCTCCCTGCTGCTCCCTGCGCACGGACCGGGCGGTGCCGCTGCGGGGCCCCGTGTCCCGCTCCGTGCCCGAGACCCGTTCCGTGTCCGTGTCCCGCTCCGTGCCCGAGTCCCGCTCCGTGCCCGAGTCCCGTTCCGTGTCCGTGTCCCGCTCCGTGTCCGAGTCCCGCTCCGTGCCCGAGTCCCGCTCCGTGCCCTGTGTCCCGCTCCGTGCCCGAGTCCCGCTCCGTGCCCGAGTCCCGTTCCGTGTCCGTGTCCCGCTCCGTGTCCGAGTCCCGCTCCGTGCCCTGTGTCCCGCTCCGTGCCCGAGTCCCGCTCCGTGCCCGAGTCCCGTTCCATGTCCGTGTCCCGCTCCGTGTCCGAGTCCCGCTCCGTGCCCGAGTCCCGTTCCGTGTCCGTGTCCCGCTCCGTGTCCGTGTCCTGCTCCGTGTCCCGCTCCGTGTCCGTGTCCCGCTCCGTGCCCTGTGTCCCAGGCCGCTGCCGGAGCTCCGTGTCCCGCTCCATGGCCGTGTCCCAGCACCGCTGCTGGGCTCCGTGCCCTGTGTCCCGCTCGGTGCCCGAGTCCCGCTCGGTGCCCGTGTCCCGCTCGGTGCCCGAGTCCCGCTCGGTGCCCGAGTCCCGCTCCATGACCGTGTCCCGCTCGGTGCCCGTGTCCCGCTCCATGACCGTGTCCCGCTCGGTGCCCGTGTCCCGCTCCATGACCGTGTCCCGCTCCATGACCGTGTCCCGCTCGGTGGCCGTGTCCCGCTCTGTGTCCCGCTCGGTGCCCATGTCCCTCTCGGTGCCCGAGTCCCGCTCGGTGCCCGTGTCCCGCTCGGTGCCCGTGTCCCGCTCCATGACCGTGTCCCGCTCTGTGTCCCGCTCTGTGTCCCGCTCGGTGCCCATGTCCCGCTCGGTGCCCGAGTCCCGCTCGGTGCCCGTGTCCCGCTCCTCGCCCATCTCCCGGTGCCGGCAGAGGGAGCTGTGTGCGGCGGGGCCGGGCCGGGCCGGGCCGGGCCGGGGTGAGCACTGGGACCGGCCGTGCCCGCCCTGCCCTCCATTTGGGGGCGCCCGGCGCCAGGGCCCTCCAGCCGGGGATGTAGCTCAGTGGTAGAGCGCGCGCTTCGCATGTGTGAGGTCCCGGGTTCAATCCCCGGCATCTCCAGGCGCTCCTTTTTTTCTTTTTCATTTCCTTTTTTTTTTTTTTTTTTTCCCGTCTCCCCGCGCGGCCGCTGGCTCCGCCGGGCCGCCGGTCCGGGCCAGCACCGCACCGCCGGCACCACCCGGCCCCGCCGGCCCGGCGCTGCTTCCACCAGCCCGGGAGCCCCGCGGGGAAAATCAAAGAAAACGCTGCGGCCGCAAAACGCGGCGGCTCCTCCGCCGGCAAACAAAAGGAGATGCATTGGCCGGGAATCGAACCCGGGCCTCCCGCGTGGCAGGCGAGAATTCTACCACTGAACCACCAATGCGCGCTCGGTGAGGGTTCCCCGCCCCTGGCTGAACCACCTCACACGATGTCACCGATGTCGCCGACGTCTGGGGTGTCACCCGTGTCACCCGACCTGCCTGCTTGATTCTGCTTCTCGGCCCCCTGCGCTCACCCAGCACTTCTCAACCATCATTTCCAGGGGGAAAAAAAAGTTTTTTAAAAGTCAGCACTACCCGTTACACATTTTTCCTCTAGAGGATAAAAAAAAAAAAAACCTGAGAAAGTGTACAATGCACCCATCACACACTCCACAGAGCCTGGCCTGACTGCTGGTTTCGGTCTTGTTCATCTCTCACAGATGCAAGATGTCACTAATCATTATTTCAGTAATAATTTTAAAAACCTTTTTTTTTTTTCCCCTCAGCATATTCTTTGAAAACTTCCTTTGTTTCTAAGCATTCTGTTTGTATCAGGGATAAACTAATATTATTCCTTGAATAAGCAAGTTTCGAAGATTCTTTACACCTAGCACTATGGTTGGAGTTGATCTTAAAGGTCTTCTCCAACCTAAATGGTTCTATGATCATTTTTTAATATTTAAAAGCTTTCAGACCAAGTCACAAATGTGTATTTTTGTTCCTTTCCTTTCCTGTTGGGACTTTGCCAGGGAAGGCCCATGGCTAAAGGCTCAGAGGCTCAGCTGATCCACAAAGGAGTGGTCAGAGTGCCCACAGCGGTCTCTGTGACTTGCCAGGTGATGACATTTCAGCACACGGTGCCTGTGCGTGGTGATGTCAACAGTGAGTCCTTGCTCGTGCTGTGATATGGCCATGCTGTTTCCCAAAATAAACGATGCACGCTCCTGACACTCAGTTTGCCTTGGACACACTCCCACAAACAGCCACACGAGAGCCAGAGTGCAAGGAAAAGCTGCAACCAGTGCTTCACATCAAGGGAACATCAATATTTATGTAAAACATGCTGGAGAACGCTGTCCGGGCAGGAGGAACAGGAGGACAGGAGGACAGGAGGACAGGAGGACATCCCTGCACAGGTAGGGAGGTGTTTTCTGTTCAACCACCAGCTTCCAGTGTCCTGTGTCTGGATGTGCATGAACACCACGATGTAACAGCCCTGCGCAGCACAGCTCCCTTTCCTTCTCAGCTTCCGCCGGCAGAAAGTGACATAATAAAAACTGTAAGTAATTATTATCATTTAGGCTGTTGTATATGGCTGGAAGAGTCAGCCTAGAAAAACTGTTTTCTCATACAAGCCCAGGACCAAACCCCCCAAGCATTAGGCAAAGGATATTCATATTGAGATGCCCCTAACTCCCCATCTTACTGTGTCTGGAAGTCAGTCACGAGCAGGTTTCCCCCTGCTTTTGTTCTCCCACCTCCTCATCCCTGGTGAGCTGAGGCTCTGCCAGGCAGGGACATCTGACAACATCTGTGCACAGCCACAAGGGAGCTATCAGCGTGTCCTTGGAGAGGATCGTGGAATCCAGGAACCCTGGGCCGCCTGAGGTTGGGAAAGTCCTCTGAGATCACTGGGTCCAATGGGTAACTCCAGTGTGCCAAGGCCACCTCTGAACCCTGTCCCCTAGTGCCCTCTGTTCTCTGGGGCAGGCAGAGCTGAGCAGAACACGCTGCTTGCACCACTCCTTGGAGAATTATTGCACAGAGGGTCACCACTGTGACAGAAATTAAACAAAACCTGTCCTTGTCCGTGGCTAATAACTCAGAGAACAGTTTCTCATGTCCATTAGGCTGGTTTGCATCTGCTCAGAACATCTGGGAGCGTTGACTGACGTCCTGCAGGGAATTCTGTCAACCAGGAGGAGTTTGGCAGCTCCCAGGCCTCCCTGGGGACCAAATGTCACTCCAGAACAGGCTCTGGGAACCCGTTCCCAAGCTGTGTGACCCAGGCTCACACTTGTCTTCCCTCAGAATTGACTGTTGAGTAGGAGGGTGCTGCAGAAATCAATCCCTGGAATATGAGAAATGGTGGTCCAGAGCCTCAGAACTGCTGAAAAGCTCACAGCATCAGTTCAGCTGAGTAGGAATCAGAATCCTACTCCAACAAAACAAGGAGCTCTAAGGGGTTCCTTGTCTTAGCCATCAAAATGGCTGGGAGAAGGTTCCCTGCCAACCTTCAGGGCAGACGGATCTGCTCCGTGCCCCCAGTGGACACGGCACCGTCGCAGCAGGTCCAGAGGAGGTTACACAGTCGGGGAGGGGACTGGAGCACCTCCCTGTGAGCCCGAGAAAGCCTGATCAGCCTGGAGGGGAGAAGCTCTGGGGAAAGCTCACAGCCCCTTCCACTATCTGAAGGGGTGTACAAAGAGAAGGACTCTTCACCGGGAGCTGCAGTGACAGGGCAAGGGGAATGGCTTCACACTGACAGAGTGGAAATTTAGGTTGGATACGAGGAAGAAATCCTTCCCAGTGAGGATAGGAAGGCCCTGGCACAGGTTCCCCAGAGCAGCTGTGGCTGCCCCTGGATCCCTGGCAGTGTCCAAGGCCAGGCTGGACATTGGGACTTGGAGCAGCCTGCGACAGTGGAAGGTGTCCCTGCTTCCGGCTGCAGGAGGTTCAGGTGTTTGTGCTGACCCTGCAGAGCCCCTCTGAGGAGGATGCTGCAGCTCAGGGCCACCCGCAGCCTCCCTCCCCAAGCTGGTGCACTGTGATAGGAACAAGGTCGGGTCAATAGTCAGTGGTAAATCAGCTCAAATCAAGCTTAAAAGTGCAGGTGTGGCTTAGCTGGGGCGTGTCATTCCTTCCGTCCTGCCTGCTGGCACGGACACGAGTTCCCACGGCACGTGGGGGGACTGTGGCTGTGCTCTCAGCCCATATAAAATGGGTGTGGCATCGATCCTTGTCCTGGCACATGAACATGGGGAGATGTGATGGCACAGCTGTCCCTGTGCCGCTGGCTCTGATCCACCTCCTCATGTGGAGCTGGATCAAACCAGGTACGTCCTAAAGGAGCGGCTGAGGGAGCTGGGAAGGGGCCGAGCCTGGAGAAAAGGAGCTCAGGGAAACCTTGTGGCTCTGCACAACTCCCTGACAGGAGGGGACAGCCAGATCAGGCTTTGCCCCCAGGGAACAGGGACAGG
Source organism: Progne subis subis (assembly GCA_022316685.1). Classification (NCBI taxonomy): domain Eukaryota; kingdom Metazoa; phylum Chordata; class Aves; order Passeriformes; family Hirundinidae; genus Progne; species Progne subis. Next base: position 21,528 of record JAKJHU010000604.1, read on the forward strand.
AGGAGAGGGAACAGCCTCAGGATGGGCCAGGGGAGCTCAGGTTGAAAATCAGGTTGAAAATTTTTAGAAATTCAGGAAGATTTTCTTTGCAGAAGAGTGGTCAGGCACTGGAAGTGACTGCGCAGGGAGGTTTGCAATGCCCATCCCTGGAGGTGTCCAGGGAATTCAGAGCTCCGGGTGGGGACAAGGTGGGATCATCAGGCACAGCTTGGATTTGATGGTCTTGGAGGCTTTTTCCCAGCCTCAGTGATCCTCAGTAAATGGAGATGTTAGAAATAATGACTAATGAGTAAATCAGAGCACCATGAAGGACAGCAAACCTCTGCGTAAGAACCAGCCCGTGTTTCACTAACACACACAACACTTTGTACCACCAGGCAAGCACAGTCACAGCTTCCAAAGCACTGAGATAACAGGAGGCCTTTCAAAATGGCTTCTCCAAGCCTCCCCACAAAGACTTCCCAAGTGTGTTCCTGCCTCTTCTTGCAGAGCGCAGAGAAATTGCTCCATCCCCGGCGAGTTCTCCGCTGAGTGGAGCACACGCACATCAACTCGATTTTAACAGGTCACGGAATAAGCCGGGCATTTAAAAATATCCACCTAGCCAAAAGGACAAATGAATCCGTGCCGCGGAGCCTTCAGCAAAGATGGCTGGAACAAAACAAACAAAACAATCGTGGTAATCTTTTAGGGAAGACTTATAACGTAGAACAACTTGTCAGTGCGGGTTAAAGTTTTAAGGCCTAGCAATTTTGACAGCGTCCCTTTGAGCACAGCGAGCGCGCGGGGACGAGCAGGACAGCAAAAGGTCACTTGGTCACACATATCTGCTGCCTCTCTGGAGTTTAGCTCGAGACCCACTAGGCACGTCCCAATTAATTATTTAAATCTGCAGGGAGAAATATTTCAGTAGATGAAAAGGCAGAATCTGAAATTCCGGGGAAGGTCCGGGATGGCTGGCGTGGTCAGAATGGTGCTGAGGGAAGATGGGGAGAGAGACCCCTGCCACAGCCCTCAGACACGGAGAGGAGCCACCCACATCCAGGAATGCTGATTGCTCCACATACCAGGCTCTCAGGGATTTTCCAAATATCCTTTCTTTTTCAATGGAATAGTCCTGGATCACAAAAGGTCACTGAAACCAAATTGACAATGATATATGTGGTTATTTAAAATAACTTTTCCCAGCACAATTATTAATGATGTTGCTGGCAATCTGTAAGTTCCTTATAAATGCACGGACACCCTGAAACTGTTCATCCCAGATCCTGTCTAAAGTGTCTCAAAAGAAAGTCATCAGGCAGGCAATGCCAGGGAAATGGGCACTGGAAGCAAAGAGGAGACTCAAATCCTGCATTTATTCATTATGGGATACCAGGCTGGGAATTCTAAAGTCACTGTACATGTCTTTGAACAGCTTTTCTAAGCTCTTCCCAATCAATTCAATGGAAAAAATACCTGGATAAACAGCAGACACGTACAGTCAGCAGGGCCGGTTTTCATCTGTCATTGTCTGAGAGAAAAAAATAATACGGCACAAATTCTGAAGAGCCTTTTGCCTTGCTTTTGCTGAATACAGTCTCTCTCACTCCAGCACACCTAGAGAAAATAAATTTAATAGGGTTTGTTTGGTGTGGGGTTTTTTTGTTTTGTTCTGGTTTTTTTCACAACAAAGCTCCTAATACATTTTAAGAGAAAATAAGTACTCTTGACTAGTCCAAGCAGTCTTGCTTTCTAAAAGATACTGTCCTTCTTTTCTTTACCAACAGAATTCATGTTGTCCATCATGCTCGGCTGTTTGCCCCAGAAAAACACGGATGCTCCACATCCCTTCCTTCCCTTCCCTCCTGCGCTGCCATTGCAGGGAGAGGCCAATTAATTATGGTGTTTGTTCTGCTACAAATAACATTGACCCCGTGGCCTTATTCTTTTAACACTGCGATTTTTGCATTTGTCTCTGCGGCTCAGCCCTGATGTGGGCTCTCGACGGGACAGCAAACAATCAGACATGATTAGGACGATAACACATCATAACAGCAAAAGGAGCCACTTTCTCTCCCTCTGACACACGAACGTGGATTTCACTGCTGCAGTGCAGGGGAAATGCCTGAACACCAGCAACACGTCCTGGTCCAGCGGCAAACCGAGCATCGATGGGAAGCCACAGGGCTGTACTTGGAGCGATACCCGACACCCACAGCCCGAGATGGGAACGATTCCAATGCCCAGTCTCAGCCACGACCAAGTACCCGGACTTCCCAACGGGGAGGACCTACCACGGATCCTGCTGGGAAAATCCCGGCAGAGAAATTCTGCATCTGTCTCTGCCCCTTTGTCTCAGCCCTCCTGTGATCGTCACCACCCTCGCTCCTCACATTTTCCTGAAGACAGATTAGGAGAAAACGTATTTGTGAACGTATGAACAGATTTTCCTCTCATGATACATAACTTTGGCATGCAGTCAGGAAACGATGATGATCTTTTTCCCCATCTTCCCTTGCTAATGAAGAGAAACTGCCTCTGGGGTTGAGGACAAAAGGTGAACTCTCCACTCTCCCTGCACACAATTTACACCTGCTGAGCATAAGATTTCAGGCATCTGAAATTCCTGTCTTGGCAGGTGTCCCGGGGCCCCAGCCACACGCACGGAGACTTTGGAGGTAATATTTTCATCCAGGCATTAAATAAATAACAGACTGGAGAAGGATGAATTTTGCAATACTTTCAGGCATCTCATTTTTTTACTTAACCTTGTAAAACTCTTTCACTCTTCAAACTTACAAAGCCCAATCTTAATCAATCAGTAACTAAGATAAAAAGACCATAGTAGCTGAACATAAGCCTAAAGTAGGGAAGAGAGCAGCCCATCCCTGTTTATTGGTAGCTGCGCTGTGAAGGTGAGGAGATCCTCACCCGGGACTGTGATCCCTGTTAAGTTTTCACTTTCCCCTTACGAGGAGAGTAGTACAGCTCTCTCTTTTTCTACCCCCTTCAAGATTTTGCAGGTTGGAAAAAGCTGATGAGACGCAGCAGTGACGGGGAACAGAAAATGTTCACTTGGAAACCAGCTACAAATTTTGCATTCATGAACTGCCCTGTATCAATCAAAATTTACCACACATGAATGCTGACAGTGCAGCTACATCTGGGTAGACAACCAGTTTGAGGGGTGGGAGGAGAGGGGATTCCCCTAGCTCTGACAAATATTTGATAGAGATGGATGAAACAACATCCGGTGCCATGTTCAAACACATATATGGGGTAGGTTTCACATCTAGAACTTTTGTGTGTTGGATCATGCTGAAATCATTTGCCACAAACTGCATTTAAATCCTTTTTTTTCTTTTGTATCCCAATTATTCTTCTTCCGTTCTCACGTGCTCCAAAAAAACCATACACCCTAAAACCACATCCTTAGAAAACAATGACTCATTTACTGCTTTTTTTTCCTTTTATTTTCAATTCTTTCTCTTCAGTTGACAGCTTCTAAGCCGGAGTATTGACTAATTTCAGCTGCCACTCGAGATCTTAGCCCCTTTTAAGAACAGTAATTTTCCTGCGATAAACACTGCTCCCATCACCAGTGACTGAATATCACTGACTTTGCAGAACTCGCGAAATCCAATCCTTGCAGTCATTAACTGACTTGAAATGACACCCAGACAGCTGAAGACCCCGATCAGCTGCGGAAGGCGGTGGAAGCCGGGCCCCACGCCTGGACCGGAGGCCTCCGGTACCGCCTCCGGTACCGCGGCGGGAGCAGCACCGGGGAGGGGCCGCCATGGGCGGCGACCCCCATCACGCAAGCCCGGGGATGAGGAGGCCGCGCCGGGCCCCTCCCCGTGGGCCCAGGCCGCAGCGGCAGCGCTCCGGCGGCCTTCGGCGGGGCAGCCGCGGCCCCGGGCGGGGAGCAGGGCGGGGAGGCGCCGGCCGCGTTCGAGGCGGAGCTCGGGGGAGCCTGGCTGGCTGCTGCAGGCGGAGGGCGGGCAGGGAGAGAGCCGCCCTCCCCTCTTTTCCTCCCGCCGGCCGGCAGCAGCCCGCAGAGGGACGCGGGCTCGGCGGGCTCCCGCAGTAAGTGCCTTGTTGGGGTTTCTGTCTGAACGGGGGGTTCGGAGCCGCGGCGGCGGCGCGGGCGGGATGGAGGGAGCGGGGCCGCTCGGACACACGCGTGGAGCCTCGCGTTAAACACCGCAGCTGCCTTTTATTACAAGCGTGTATCAAACGCATCCTGCCCGCCTCCCCTCCACGTCTTGCCCTGTTGCCCAGAGAGGCTGCCCCATCCCTGGGAGTGTTCCAGGCCGGGCTGGACGGGGCTTGGAGCAGCCTGGTACGGTGGACGCTGTCCCGGCCCATGGCAGGGCTGGGACTGAAGCATCTTTAAGGTCTCTTCCCACCCGAACCATTCTGGGATTTTATCCGTGTGTAAGGCTCGAGAAGAGCACGGCTAGATGGGATATTGGGAAGAAATCCTTCCCTGTCAGGATGGGGAGGCCCTGGCATGGATTTCCCAGAGCAGCTGTGGCTGCCCCTGGATCCCTGGCAGTGTCCAAGGCCAGGTTGGATACTGGGGTTGGAGCAGCCTGGGACACTGGAAGGTGTCTCTGCCATGGCAGGGGTGGGAATGGATGGGCTCTGAGGCCCCTTCCAGCCCAAACCATTCCATGATTCTATGATCTTACACAGCAGCTTTCACTATCGAGTGCTCTCAGCCTCCTGTTTCATTTAAGCTTTTGGACAGGAAAAAAAAAAAAAAAAAAAAAAAAAAAAAAAAAAGAGTTGTGGCAGTTTTAGTTTTACAGAAGTGGTGCAGAGCCCCTGGCAGCTGTCCCGTGTGCGGATCATCCCTGTGCTCCCTGAGAATGTCCCACAGCGAGAGGTCCAGCCCCGGTCGGTGACTCCCTGTCCAGGACAGCTGCTATGTGCCTGTGGGTTTCTATGTATAATAAATAAGGAGGCTGCAGAGCTCGTTAACTGTATTTTTTTTTCTTGGATGGAGTTGATAGAAATAATATCTCCCATTATCAAACAACACCCCCACCCCCCCCCACCCCCTCCCCGAATTCTTGGTAAAAAAATAGTGCAGCTGTAGTTACACTGAACTTTGTAAAATGAAAGTAAGTTATTACTTCCACTGAGCGTACTCGTGGGACCATTGCTCTGTGTCCTAAACTCCTCAGAGTTCTTACCTCTATTACGCAGTCAGTATATGTTTTTAAGCCTGATTCTACAGGAAAAGGTGCAAATGTGTGTGTAGGGAGCTTGGGTTGAAAGCCAGCCAGATTTACTCCCTGCTTGACTTCCTCTCATGTTTCTGTGAACAGGTAGTGCAGGTCTACACCTCCGTTCACCTGCTGCTGGGGAGCAGCAGCTCTCCTCCCCTCCAAAGCAGTTTTCTTCCCTGATCCTTTCCACCCCTTTTTTCCTCTCACTTATTCACGGTTACAGTTCTTCAGGAGTTTTCAGTGATGAGCGGTGACTGAGTAGCCAGCAAAGACTTGGTCTGATATTTCAGGATCTTTCTGGGTTAATATGTAAAGCAAAGTCCAGTGCTACCCTTTCAATAGCAATAACCAGAATATTATTAATTTTAACATTAGGCAATTAGCAGTTTACTTAGTCTGAAGTTGGATGAAAGTTTTGAGTAGACACAAGTTTGCATAAAAAATGACTCACACCCCTTGTAATTGATAGCATTACTTTGGTTGTATATATATATATATGGATTTACACTTTGTTTTGTTTAATTATGTGTGTGCGTGGAAGCACAGTAATAATAACAACTTTGTGAACTAGACCTTGCTGCATTATGTAGTATTTTCTCTAGAGATCCATTTCTACCTGCTGACTGTCCCTGACAGGAATTTAGGAAGCTGGCAGGATGCGGTCAGTGCCGAGGCCATTCATGCAGAGGACAGCTCCTACAGGTTCCTTGCTGCTGCCTGCTTTGTCTCCTCACAAGTCTCTGCAAGCTTTAGCGAATATTTGAAAGAAATGTGCATTTCCTGCTGTCAGTTTGCAGTTGTGACTTTCACCTTCCACTTGCAGTCGATGGTTTCAAAACAGGGCTTGGCATTTCCAAGTAGCCAGCTCAGTTAGGCAACGTCTTCCTTGTGCTGGTGCTTGTTTGTGTGCTGGCGAGCGGCACCTGGGGAGTTACTTTGCCTTTTTATGGGCTGTGTACCCTCAGTCCCTACCAGAGCTCTGCCAGCCTGGTTGTACAGATTAACTAAGCCACTGGAAGTTCTTGGCCTCGTGGTTGTAGTTGGAACCTGCGTTTTTCCAGGGATTAGCTGTGTCATCGTGGCTGTGCTCCTGCAGTGGATGTGAGCACGAGGGTGCTGATCCCTGTCCCTGCCACCTGTGACCCACTTGGGCGCGCTTGGGAGAGTGGGACACCACGGCCTGGGTGGGAAATGGGAACAGGCTGGGCTCTGCTCCAGGGAACGGCCTCAGGCTGGGCCAGGGGAGCTCAGGATGGACAGCAGCAGGAATTTCCTCATGGAAAGGGAGCTCAGGCATTGGAAGTGCCCAGGGAGGTTTGCAGTGCCCATCCCTGGAATTGTCCCAGGAATTCCTGGAGCTCAGTGCTCTGGGTGGGGACAAGGTGTGATCAGGCACAGCTGGGACTCCATGATCTTGGGGGGCTTTTCCAACCTCAGGGATTCTGGGGATTCTGTGAAATAAGATTCAAGGGTGAAAAAAGAAAGCTGAAGCAGGTGGGACAGAAGTGGAAGATCACCCTTTAAGGAAGGAAGGGTTCCTGCACTTCCACTGCTCCATGGTCTCAGAGAGGAGCCACTTGGGATAAACGCTGTGGAGCACAGAGAACACAGAGCTGTTTGTAGCACCAGCTGTTGGGCTCTAGGGCTCCACTAATTAGCTCTTGGTAACGTAAATGCAGCCTATTTCTTCCAAAAAGCTTCACTTTAGGAAACAGCTTTTATTACGTAAGGAGCAGACAGTAATCAGACCTCTTCCACAACATCACAGTATTGATTTTGGAAACTTGCCATATCCCTAAATGGCTCTCTCTGAGCCAGGATCCTGAGCCAGCGTGTAGCTCTGTCTCCAGGGGTTTCCAGGTGAACTCACCCCGAATCGCAACCAGATCCTGTGGATGGAGTCCAAAGTCTTGGCCTGGGCTGGTTTTATTTGCTATGCAAAGCTTCTCAAATGAAGCATTGATTCTGATTGCAGAGTGATTCTGAACACAGGCCCCTCCTCCAGGGTTAGATTTGCATGTGCTATCAGGTCTCAATCTGTATCCCAGGATATAAAACTAGGCTACTTCCTTGCCACACCTAAGTATTCACCTAATTTGTAGCTATTTTTTGAGCAGGTTCCTGTTTGTGTGTGCAGGTATATGTCCAGTCTTGTAAAAAGCAAAACACCTCGTTTTCTGATCCCTGCTGCTTGAGTCTTTGACTCGGGAGTGGAAGGAAAAGCCTGGATAAAGTGCCAGCATTGGGATCAAGCTGAACCGGCAGACTGTCTGTTCAAATATCCGCATTAAAAATGAGGGGAATCAAGAATATAAAAAAAAAATGGAAAAGAGCTATAAATTAACTGTATCTGACAAGAACGTTTCATTCTAGTGACAGTAATTGGCTTATAGTCATTGTATGGTGTGTGTGGTTGATGGCTGATATTAACCCCCACCAAGAGAGAAAGCAAGAGTGACTGTTTGAAAAGTTTAAGTTGAAACAACATTGGCACAAGAACACAAACGTATGGAAATCATCCTGCACGCATTAGTCAGTGATCAGGCTGGAGACCAGGCTTCCCAATCCTTCCAGGAGGGAATTGAAATACTTTCATCTAGAACTCCGTAAATATACTGTGATGTTTGCATGCTAGGAAAGCTCAAAATACCTGTTGACATTGGTGTTTTTTGTATTCCTGTTAGTCCTTAGATAAAGTTCTTGCACTGTATTGCTGCAGCCATCCCTGTCTGCCTCATTCCCAGAAACATGCTACTGTCTGTGGCAAGACTATTGCTATTGAAATTCCAGGAGGGATTTACACATTGGACTTTTCCCCTCATCATCTGTAAGTGGGAGCGTAAGGAAGCAGAAGAAAAAGAAGTGGTTGGGCTAAAATGCAGATACTCGAAAGAGGAGCCAAAAAAGTTTGTTCCTTGTGGGACAGAGTTTACAGCAGTTGTTGTGTCATCTGAAGCAGGGTGGGAATATCTCGCTGTCTGAGTACAGAAGGCAGATGAAGCAGTTGGAAGCAGTAGGGCCAAGAGGAGGAACAAGCATAGGTTACCTATTTTCTGCTTTGTTTCTCCTTTATTTTTGTGCCTGACAAGTGGTACAACCACTTTTGGGCATGGGAGCCGAGCTGGTTGCCTGTGCTGGAGCGTGGGAAGGACTTTCCCCATATGGCAAAGTGCAGCTTGGCTTCCACTCACCAGCACAGGGTGGCCTGGGGGGATGGGGAGTTTAAATTCTTACACACCTGTGGGGCGAGCCTGTGAGCTGTCTGGATATCGCAGGTTGGTTGGGGAGGTGGCCTTGGATAATGACTTTAATTGCCATGCCCTAAGCTGTGTTTGAGAACGCAGAGTGGCCAGGGGGGCTCCAGGAAAGGCTCCGGAGGGTGGATGTCTCCGTGTTGGGACCCTCTGGAACCCTTCCTTGGGGTGTGTTGTTCCTCACATGAGATCTGCCTTGCAGGGGAAGCATCTCCAGCTTGGGTTGGTTTTAGCTTTAATCAGTTCCTTTCCAGCTACCTCAGTTATGCTGGCCTGACATCCTGCGTAACATCCACCACTCCTGGCTTCTCAAAGGCACACCAGAGGCAGCTTGCTAGGTGACCTGGTTATCAGGGTGCTAACTGGGCTATTTTCTGATTACATCCCCTTTTTCTTGTTAGTTGGCCACTTCCTCCATTGACACATCCTGAAACTGCCAGTGACAGACCAGTACAGCTGTAAAGGCTGGAACTGCCCCAGTCCCACCCGTGGCCTCGCTGCTGCTGTCACTGTGGCCACCGTATGAGTGGTGCTGCGAGAGGGATGAGAGCCGGTTAGAGGGAGCTGAGGGCAGGACTGCAGCTCTTTGGGGAGGCAGGAGCAGTGCAGGAGTCAGCTCAGCCCGGAGGGACGTTGGCCTGCGCCTCTCATCGTCCCAAACTTACCTGAGGAGCTTTGGGAAGGAAGGAATTAGACAATGCTCCTGCGCCAATGGCAGGTTATGCAAACTGTAGTGGAGATGATTATAAGTTTTCTATTTTTAAGCCTTTCATTGAGTGACTCACTTTATTAGATGTGTTCGTTTGCGATGGAATGCGAAGCGCCCGGATTCCATGGCAATGGCCTCGTAAGGCACACGGATATACAACATAACAGATTGGGTTTCTCCTCCCGATTTCCCGGCGTGTGCGTCTCAGAGCCTGTCTGATGGCAGCGCAGCTCTGCAGCCTCCATCCATCTGTCCCTCCACTTCTGCTGGAATTCTCATCCTGCTTCACCCTCTAGCTCGTGGCTCTGGGGCTCAACTCCCCACCATTCCCCTTCCTTCATTCCTTTTGTTCTTTCCCCCGGCTTTGGCCATGGGTTGCTTGGATCCAGCCCCGTATCTTTGTAATTAGAAGGTACCTGAGTAGACAAATGCTGGCAATTCCCTTTCAGCCAGCTCTCCCTCAGGTGGGAGCGGGTTGCACAACTCCCAGTAACATCCAGACAGTGGTCTGGCAGCTGGCTGGGCCGGGCATTACGGGAAGTAAGGAAGGCAGGTCAGTGCCAGGAGCTGTGCCAGCCTCATGAGGGCTGCGGGTGGCAGAGGTTTGTCATGGGGGACGTGCTGTTCAGAGGCATCTGCTGAGGATAGGTGTTGAAATGTCTTCTTTAAAAACCAGGGTGTAAGGTGTAAGTGGTGCCTTGTAGGGTTTTGGGTTTGAAACGTGGGGTTGGAAGCGGAGACACCCTGTGTCCAACACTCATATAGAAGATTACAAAGAGCTCTGCAGAACTGAAACAAAACCGACGTGCTGGACACAGTGTAAGGAGAGCATTAACTGCAGGAGTGGAGCCCTCGCCTGTGACACAGCAGATGCAGGGTCTGATACCTGGGGAGGGTCACCTGGGCACCTCACCGAGGCAGGGAGCTGGTCACCAGCCTGGGACTGGAGGGGACACTCCTCTGGAAGTGACTGCTGCGTGTTGCTGTAGTGCAAGTGAGCGTGACCGAGCTGCTGGGCGAGGAGTGCACCGAGGAGTTCCCACTGTGCCTGGGGTTTGTACTAACTTTTAGAAAATGAAAGCAGGAACTTGTGCTGATAAATCTTTCATGTAGTTTCCATTTTGTGTAGACTGCTCTCCCCACCCCTTTGTGTCCTTTCAAGTTTAAAGCCTATTTCTTCTTATCGTGAATCCTTTAATAGCACTTAGAGCCAGTGTCCCTCTGAATCTTTACCAGCGCTCAGCTGTCCCTGGGAACTGTTCCCTGGTGTTACTGAACTCCTTGGACAGATCCCTCTGTGCAATAGCTACTCCTTGTGACATGTTCTTGGCTCTTCCCACGCCAGTCAAGGGCTCCTGCTCCTGCCACAGCTTGTTCTAGAGCCTGTCAGGGACCTCAGCCCACCCTCCAGCGGAGGCCGTGGGTCCGAAGGTGCCGTTTATGGCTTCTATTGAAATCAAGGGTAAGGCTTGACATGCAGATTTACTGTGTCAGATGGCACTGACAGCACTAAAACACTCTGAGCCGCTCTTAAAGGTGATTCAGAATATTTGTGTGGTGGAAAGATGACATATATCTGACTGTAGTGCTTCTCATGCTGGTTGCTATTATAATTTTCATTAACATAAAATCTCATTTCGGTCACAAGCTGTTGATCTCAGCTTGGAAGAGAGGCAGGTTTCAGTACCTGCTCTCAGAAGAGGAGGGGTTTGTAAGCATGGGCTCTTCCCGGGTACAGCCTCCACAGGGACTGCATTCCTTCTCCTTTCATCTGCTCTCGGGTGTATCCTGCTCAGAGCTGGCAGCAGCCTTCCACAGCCATGTGGGGCAGAGCTGGGGGAAAACCCACGAGTTTCTGTGTCGTGTTTTATCTTCTTTTTGCCGGGGTCGGGATTAAATGCACAAAGACACTGTTTCTTGCTTGGACTCAGGTGTTTATTAATTCTTATCTACATCACAGTCTCACAAACCGTGAGTTCTACAGCAATTTTCTCTAACAAACTAGAAGTGGAGCCCCCCCTATCTCTCTCTACAAGGCCTTTTAAGGATAATCTGTCCAATTTTGAGATGACACCTAAATTATTTTTACCTTTAACCCAATAACCAAACACCCGTGGTCTGCACTGTGGATTTTTCTCTCCAATCACAAAATCCCACCCAGACCCGTGAAGGAGAAGGTGAAAAAGCCTCTGCCCTAGATCCTGCATCTGGCTTTCTCTCTATTCCTGTGTTCTAAACCCTTCAGCTCTGAGTTTTGCACCCTGTGACATCACACACTTCTATCCAAACCCCACAGCCACAATCCCAGCGCTGTCACTCCATTTTGGGAGCTGTTCCACGGCCTCAGGTCAGTGCAGCGTTTGCTGGGGGGTCAGTGCCTGTGGGCACAGAAACTCTGGAATTCTCCGTGCCCGGGATTCCAGCAGGTCTGTTCAGACCCTCTCATTTCGCTGAGAGGCAGTGTTTGGCTTGTCCTCCTTTCCAGAGGAGCCCTTGTGTGCCGTTTCCTGCCTGCGGTGCCGTTCCTTTCGGGAAGAGCCGGAGAAGTGCCGTGCCCTGGCAGAGCCGGGTAAGCCTGGCACGGCGGTGCCCGGGCTCTGCCCACCTGCCATGCCCTGAGCTCACCCGGCCTCATCCAAACACATCTCCTGACAGCTCACAACTGCGGCTCTGGGTTCCCGGGCTGCAATTGAGCTGTTCCAGGTGTGAAAGCACAATGCCTGTCTGGCTTTGTGCTAGAGTGGCTTATGCTAAGCCCTATTTCCCTGTCTCTCCTGATTAAGCTTCTCTTAGGGATGGTGAGCAAGACTGATGTGGCAATTTGAGCAGAAGGTCTCCCGGGAGAGTTCTTTTCTCGGGAGAATTGCCTGTAATCAGCTCTCAGCTCTGAGGAGGGCTAATGCAGCACACCCCGGGGCCAGACAAGGAGCAGGGAGCCCTGAGGGCAGAAACCCTTCTGCACAGCATCCCAGTTTGGGACTAGAGATGCTTCCTCCACGATGGCAGCAGGAAAGATGCGCCCTGCGGCACATCTAATGTCACTGCAGTGTGGCTGGATCAGCTGTATCTGCCCTGAGACTGGGGCCGGGTGACAAGCTGGTGTGACAATCACTGAGCCCCTTCGTGGTTTGTGGACTTAGTGCTCAAATTCCATGGAAAGGAATGGCCTAACTCTGGCAGGTGTGTCCTGGTGTCCAAAATGAAGTCCCAGGAGAGGTCCAAGCCAGGGGACAAGAAGCAGGGATGAGTGCTGTGTGTGCTTGCAGGAACCCTGGTTCTGAGCAGGGGTTGTGCTTCAGCCATCACCCCTCTGAGCTCATGTAGCATGGAAAGGGCACACTTCCCTTTGTTTTCCTGCAAGCCAGCATCTCTGCAGACGTGTGCAACAGCTCCTTGGAAGATGCTAATTTGTTCCTTTTCTACTCCCTGGATTGTTGTATTCCAGCACAGGCACTTGGAGGGTTTCAGGCTCTCAGAGCTACTCCTTTCTGCTGTGTGAGGGGTGTGAAAGTACTTTGGTACTGCCACCAGGCTCCTTGGAGAGCAGAGCTGTCAGTGCTGCCTCCTGGAAGCCTTGGGTAGAGCTGTGTGTCCCGCAGTGCTGGGTGGTGTGTGTGGAAGGAAAGTTCCTTCTGCTCTCTCAGTTCCTCTGCTCTCCTGCGTTCCCCCTTGTGATTGTCACAACTTTGTGACTGTCCGTGGTCTTCCTCTCTGTTTTCACGGAGGTGCTGTGGTGTTTGTGGCCAGGCCTCCTCAGTGACTTCCCTCCCAGGAGCTTCCTTTGCTGGGGTTTGTCTGTCACCTTTCGCTCCTCCCTGTCACAGCACAAGGGAAATGTGAAGCTGATCTTTTTTTGTGACCATAGTAAGAAGTAAATGGAAAATGCAGTACAGGAAAGGCAGTCATGATGGGAGTCTCCAAGGGCAGAAATTCCCCTCTTTGGAAAAACTCATGGGAAGCTGCAAGTCTTGGCCTTGTGTACATGATCCCTTACACAGTTTGTACACACAGCAGTTTTGGTTCGAATGCCTGCCCCAGAAATTGTGGGGAGGATTTCCCCCACGCTGAGTGTGCTGCAGGCAGAGTGCTCAGGGAATGAGGTCAAGCCTTGGATTGGGAGGGACTTTAGAACTCATCTCATTCCATGGGCAAGGACACCTCCCACTGTCCCAGGCTGCTCCAACCCCAGTGTCCAGCCTGGCCTTGGGCACTGCCAGGGATCCAGGGACAGCCCCTGCTGCTCTGGGCACCCTGTGCCAGGGCCTCAACACCCTGCCAGGGAGCAATTCCTCCCTTTGAGGCATTCCAGCCTGGGAACATGTTTCCGTGCAGGGCATGTGCAGGTACAGGAGCAGTTTGGTGAAGTGCCCTGGTTGTGTGTTTGTGTCCTGACAAGCGTCAGGGGAGGCTGCCAGGGCCGATCCTGCCCAGGCTGGCACGGGGAGCTGGCTCGCTGCTCCCCATGCCAGCTAAGCGCGCCGGTGCTCCAGCGTTGGCACAGGGCTGCACACACTGTCTGCCTCTGCTTTAAGCGTTGTTGGTGCTAAATCAGCTGTCTGGACAATGAGTGGGCTGGCCAGGGGTGTCCCCGTGTGGGGGCCTGGGTGCTGTTGGGATCCCCACGTGGGATGGGTGCTGTCCCTGCCGCGGGCCGGGGAGCACGGAGCGGGCTGCGCCTGCTTAAAATTCCGGTCAGTCCCGTGCAAATTTGTCATTCAGGATCCGAACGCTGGGTCTATTAAGCATTTGCCTGACCCACATAGGGCTGGTTTCAAACCCTCTGGAGCCGGGTGGAGAAGTGCCACCCTGCTTTGGAGCCGCTCAGTCCTGTCCCTGGCCGTGCTGCTGCTTCTCGCTGGGGCCCCGCTCCTGCTGCACCGCCCGGGGTAGGACAGGCTGGGCTGCAGGGCAGTTCCTGCCCGCAGGGCAGCAGGGGTTGGAGCAGGAGGTGGATGGGACGGGCAGGGAGCTGAAGGAGATGTTGTGGGGGTGATCAGATCTGCTGTGGCGTTGGGATAAGCGTTTGGTGGCCCCGTGGCTGGGGACAGGCTGTTCCTGAGCTGCCTTTGCCGTGGCATTGGCAGTGCCTGTCGCATACTCGGGGTCACTGTGGGGTGTGTAAATCTGCTCTGATCTAAATGCTCTTTCATCCTTCAGCTTTCTCAGCAAACACCAGAGCGCTCTGGCTTGCCTCTGTCTAGACTTTGTTTAGGAGTTATTAATATTGCAGTGAAAATCTCTAATTAAGACGTTGCCACCCTAAATTTCAACTTGTCACAACATTGTCATTAGTTTCTTCAAATGGTCTATTTTGTGTGTACCAGATCCTGACATGGTAAAACTGCCAATTAATTTTTATCTTCTTTTCTTCCAGTAAAAGATGGCATTTCAGAAGGCAGTGAAAGGAACGGCTCTCATTGGAGGAGGTGCCATAGCAACAGTTTTTGGCCTCTCTCAGTTTTCTCAGTATAGAAACAAACACGTAAGTATTAATTATGATTTTTGATAAAATAGGAAACTTAAAATCTGTCAGAGCACATGTCAGGCTTGTACAAATAGTTTTTAAAAATGACCTTTGGGTGCCACTAGGGGCTTTGCTTAGTTGTAGGAGGAGTGGATAGACCTGGTTGAAGTAAAGCGCTGTCTGGACAGTGTTTTCAAGCTTACAAGCTGGAAGTGAAACCGCCAGCACTACCTGTGAACATCCCAGCTTCAGCACAGTGCTGGTGCCAGCGGCTGTCGGGTTCCTGGGGCTGGGGACGGGCTCTGTGCCAGGGCACTCGTGGGGCAGGCTGCTGCTGCCTGCGGTCCCTGCTGTGCTGCAGGTGAGGACATGGACAGTCCGTTCCCCAGCAGGGAAGGCTGATGCTGGAGACCCGGCACAGTCAAGCAGCAGCAGCAGAGGAGGAGGTGCAGCCCATCCCCGTGTCAGTCTGTGTGCTGGAACTTGCTGCTGGAGAAAGCAGATTTCCCTGGGATATCTGCTCCTCCCAGCAGGGTTGCAGTGGCTGTGCTCTTGAGCTCCCGTCTCAGTCATTACACCACGGATTTGTTTGGGTTGGGAAATTCCTCCAAGACTCGAAGTCCAACCATTCCCCCAGCACTGCCAAGGCCACCCATGTCCCCAAGTGCCACATCCACAACGGTCTTTGCATCCCTTTTCTGGCTGTTTCTGTGGGGAGAAGGAGGAGCAGCTGGGAATGAGATGAGTCATTTCTGGGGAGCCAAGCTGGGAAGTGGATAAGGCAGGATTCTTATGGCTTCAGATACTGTTGCAGAAAATAAACCCCAGCATTTCAAGTGAGCTCCCCATCGGGCTGCCTGCCTGGCTCCGAGCTGGTAATGCTCTCTCCAGAGTCTTTATCCCAGGGTTTTACAGCCTGGCTTCATTACTATCAAAAATGGCAGCTGCAGCTTTTAGGACTGTTAAATAAGAGGAGTTGGAAGAGAAAAGTCACCTGGAGAGCTCACTTGTTGCATATTGTCTGCAGTATTCCAGAATTCAGGGAATTCCCATTGTTCTGGGGAGGGATGGGTTTTACTGAGCGTGATCATGGTGCCACAATGACAGAGCCACTTGTGCTTTTATGCCAGCTAATTTCTCTGTGCTCACACTTTGGGTCACATTTGTGCAACCAAAGTTGAATCATTGAATCCCAGAACAGTGTGGATCGGAAGGAGCCTTAAAGCTCGTGTCGTTCCACCCCTGCCCCACCTCTGGCAGTGTCCCAGGCCAGGCTGGACAGGGCTTGGAGCAGCCTGGGACAGTGGAAGGTGTCCCTGCCTTGGCAGGATGAGCTTTAGGTCCCTTCCAACCCAAACCATTCTGGAATTCTGCGATTTGGCCTCAAGCACTCAGACACCTGCACGGCCCAGGTGGCACAGTGAGCCTTTGCTGGCTGTTTCACCAGCACTTCCAGCGTGATGGGCACAGAGTATTGGAAACACCAGATCCTCCTGCTTCCTGACTGAATTGCTGCATTCGGGTCTTCTGGGCCTTTATTTACTGCATCAGCCTAAGCAGGCTGGTGCCAGCTCTGAGGTGGGTGTTCTTGGATATGCCAGGTTGAACTGGAGACCACTGGGGGCTTTTCCTTCCCCTCTCCCCTCATGGTCTCTAAGGGAAAGGCAGTGCTCCGGTTTGGAGTTGTAAGATCCTGCTGTCCTTTCCCAGTCCTGCTCCTCCTGGTGCCTGAGTGTGTTGTTGGTCAGTAGAAATTGCTCAGCAAGGTGAATCCAGTAGTGTGATAATATGATAATGCATCAGGGTCTGCTTTGGGGAGTTTTAATTACTGTATTTTTTTTGTTTAAATGAATAAGGATGATGAATTTGACTCTACAAGCCTACCTGGAGATTTACAGTAGCAAATTAACGAGAGCATTGGCTTATGGATTACTAGATCACTTTATAACTTGATGATTAAATTCAAACTGCCAAACTAAATTCCTCTCACTAAGAGCGTAATCAAAACCATTCAGGGAACTCTTGCCTGAGAAATTGTAGATATAAACAGCAATTGCTTATTTCAGTAAACACACTTGTTCACTGCCAAACTAATCACGTTACTGCAGATGGAATCCCTGTGTGCAGCTTTTCTTCACTCCCCCATTTAATTGACAGCAAGATGCATCATATCTATATCAATTCCTGGTACTAATCACTCTGCTTATATTCCAGGGCTAATCTCCACACTCTGGCTATACCAGGGGCTGGATGCTGGGGCCTCTGCTTTAGGCTCTGCTAGGAGCCATTTGTTGTAAATAATGGGTTTTAAAACAAACCAAAACATGGAGTCAAACCCACCTGATGCCAGTACTTCTTGAACTCCAAATCTGTCTTTTCTGGTGTTCTATTGTTTTCCTGAAGTTAAGGAGTATGCTTGGAAATTTCCCTGGAAATGTAGCGCAAAGTAAATGTGGAGGTGGGGATTTTCCTTCTCTAGAGCTCGTGGAAGTTGAGCACGTGTTGCTGAGCTTGAACAGCCAAAACATTTGCAAGACAGGGTGTTTTTAGTGTTCCCAATTTCCTGCTCGTCGCTGCTGTCTGGGAGTGGTCCCTTCCACCCCAAACCATTCTGGGACTCTGTTTTATGTTTTTATTACACTTTGGGGGTATGTTATAGCAGTGCTAGAGCTGAGAGAGCAGGGCAAGAGGCAGGAGGACGTGGGAATGGGCAGAATTCCGTGGCCAGGAGAACAACGGGGGAGCTGAATTTCCTTGAAGCGCCCCAGCTTTGTCCCTCTGCCGGTGATCTTTGCCAGCAGCCGCACGTTGGTGTGTCAACAGCGAGCTCATCAGGATTCACCTGTGTGCTCCCGGCCCCGGGGTGCCTGGGGAGCTGTGCCTGTGTTTGAGGGCTGTAAACGTGAGCTGAGCTGAGCTGAGCTGAGCTGAGCTGCGCTCAGTGCAGTTCCCATGGGCTGGGGGGACACAGCTGATCCCATCGGGATCACCGTGCCTGGGGAAAAAATGTGGGCATGCCAGCATTTGTTCTAAATGTTCATTTTTCTCTCTTGTCCCCAGTCCCTCCCCAGCTCTCCTGGAGCCCCTTCAGGCTCTGCCAGGGGCTCTGAGCTCTGCCTGGATCCTTCCCTTCTCCAGGGGAGCATTCCCAGCTCTCCCAGCCTGGCTCCAGAGGAGCTCCAGCCCTGGAGCAGCTCCAGGCCCTCCTCTGGGCTCGTTAGATCCTCAACATGAAGTGAAGGACTCACTCTGTCTCCAGCCAGACTTTCCCCATGGATTGAATTGTTCCACACGTGCAATGACAGTGGTTGCTGCTGTCCTAAGGGATTTTCATGAGCTACTTGTGTTCTAGCCAATATCATCCCTGATTGCAGGATGAGCCTGGTCATTAATTATCTTTGGAATATGCACTTCCTTGAGTCATGGCTACTAGTCACTAGATTTTATTTTCAGCTCTGTAGTAGAGAGAGGGACACAGAACTAATGCATTTAAATCATGATACTGCTGAGGAATGAGCAAATAATTCTGAACAAAAATATTTAGGCTGCATGCACCATATAATCTGAACCGAGGCTTTTTGTGCTTGGCTGGAAAGGAGTTTCTGTGGTTTGTCACTTGAATTTTTATTAGCCTGCTCTTTCCTGTCTGGGAGATCTGGACTGGAGCTATTCTCTGCATAGTAAAGTCTGCCATTTGGCCTGGAGACTGGCCTAAATTAGGTCTTAAACGAGGGTTAAACAGGTTTTTCTGGTGCTGAAAGTGTTTATAATTTTCAAGAAAGTCTGGAAATGTTTAGAATTCAGCTTAAGTTGATGTTAACAGCGAGAGCCTTCAGAGACTGCTCAAACCCTTCAGGCTTAAGCCACGGTCCCTGGTAGGTGACTGAGCATCAGCCCTTCTCTCCACAGTCACTGCACAGGCAGCAGCATTGGCTCTGGGAATATCAGCCCAAGGAGATTCCCAGGGCCATTCCAGGAAAATGTGAACCGGTCTGAAACTGCCACACTGCTAAGCTTTGTCACTTTAAAGTTGTATTTCAGTGTGCTGTAGGACACAAACTGCATTGCTGAGAACTTTCTCAAAGAGGAGTTGAAATTAGAGTTTCTTTGGTGTTTCAGGGCTCCTGTACCTCATCAGACTCGAGCTGGATTAATGCCTCTGTGTGAGATGTAAAATGTGCACTCAGCTCTGCGTCCTTTGCTGTGCTGAATTTTTTTGGCAGAGAGTTGAGAGCCCAGCCGTGTGTCTGTTTATTAAAATGCTGTCTTTGCAATGTTTATTGAAGTAGTAACAGCATCCTGTGACTTTTGAGTGTTCCTAGAAGTGATTGATACGGGTAGTAACTCTTGAGTACAGTGTTACGCTGAGGTGGGCAAGGTGAAGTAGAGGTGTTGGAATCACTTGATGGTTTTAGTACCGTTTGCTCCTCAATGTTTAATACGATATTATTGTTAAATTGGGGGAATAAGTGAGTTTACCTTTCTGGTTCTGGAAAAGGCTGTGTTGGGAGGGCTGTCTGTCCCCATATGTGTGTGTACAAACAGCCAGGGCCTCATGGGCCGTGTTCCCTCCTTGCAGGGTGACTTGGTGCAGGTTCAAGCTGCAGAAGGTGCCCCGGTAAGGAAGGACCATCTCCCCACAAGAGAGCAGCAGATTCTGGCCCTGCGGAACAGCGGGGAGTTCGATGTGGTCGTCATCGGCGGGGGAGCCACGGGCTGCGGCTGTGCCCTGGACGCAGCCACCAGAGGTAAGGGCCTGCAGCTTCAGGGCAGCCTCCTTCTTGTCCTGGCGTGTGGCAAACTTCTCAGATGGGCTCTTGTAAAGTGCTCACAGGTCGAGGGATGGGTATCCTGGTTAGAAAACCTCTGTTCTGTCTGCCCATAGCAGACTTCTCAGATGGGCTCTTGTAAAGTGCTCACAGGTGGAGGGATGGGTATCCTGGTTAGAAAACCCCTGTTCTCAGTCTGCCCATAGCAGACTTCTCAGATGGGCTCTTGTAAAGTGCTCACAGGTGGAGGGATGGGTATCCTGGTTAGAAAACCCCTGTTCTCAGTCTGCCCATAGCAGACTTCTCAGATGGGCTTTTGTAAAGTGCTCAGAGGTGGAGGTTGGGTACCCTAGTTAGGAAACCCCTGTTCTGGGAAGGCAAAAGGGCCCTGAAGGAGGTCACACAGCAGATCTGTGCTCCCGTTGTCCCATTTTTGGGGAACTGGGCAGGGCAGAGAGCCCTGAAGTTCTCAGGCTCTTTAACCTGGACACGTACCTCAGAAACAGAAGCTAAACCTGGCCCCAGGAGTGCCTTCCAGTTTGAGCTGGAAAACACTCATCCAGAAGGCGTGGTGATGGGAAATGCATAAAGCAGTACGGTCTGACTATAGGGAGATAAGTCCAAAGTCCAGCCTGGTTGTTATATTTAATAACATGGGACAAAGATCTCTTCACTTTTGCCTCTGCTGTGCTTTGGCAGCAAATGCAGTTGTAGAGCAGACAGAAATTCTTACAGTTAATCTCTGTTTATCCCTTTCTTGCATATACTGGTTGTATCAGTAGGTTTCTGAGGTGTGAAATATTCAGGGGCATTTGGTTAATGAGTTGTGTCTCGTTGCTGTTCATTCATGGAACTTGCTCTTTTATCGTGTTTGCTTCGCTTAACAACAAATTTTGCTTTTCGTGTGTTTGATAAATCTTCACCAAATTATTTCTGATTGCGTCCATTAATCTTCAGTCACATTCAACAAAAATAAATTGCTCTGATCTTTCTAAGTTACCAGTAACAATTAGATTTTTTTAAGGACATAAAAGTTTTGTGAGACCAGTAGATGTTAAAATCCCTGGGTTGGCACCACTGAGGCCCCTCGAGTGCCGTGTCCAGTTCTGGGTCCCTCGTGACAGAAGGACACGAGGGGCTGGAGCATGGTTGGCTCAGTGACCCTGGAGGCCCAAGGGATTTGGTGATTAAGGCTGATCAGACTATTTCCTGTGTGTGTCAGAACGCCCTGCCCTGCTTTTGGGTGCCTCTGAAGCAAAACTCCAAGTAAGCAGAGCTGCCAGTTGTCTCCCTCTCTGGAATGCCGCCTCAATTGTTAGTGAAGAGGTTCGGAGCTCTCTGCTGCAAAGGGTTAAAAGTGTCCATGGAACCCCTCTGTTCCTGCCATGCATCCCAGCTCTGTTTCCTTGGGGAACGTGGCCCCTGTAATGCCTTTCCATTGTGAAATACCCAGCTTTTAATGTGCTGCTGTTTAAGTTCTGCTTTGACTTTTCCCTCAGGAGGAAGGCTAAAATTTTTCATTACAATATAGACAGTGCACTGCACTTTGAATACAAATTCATCCATGTACAGAGTAATTTTTCTTGTGATTGTCTCTACCCTAGAGAAGTGTCTTTAATGAATTACATACAAATTGTGTAATTTAAGAAGTTAATTTGGTTTTCTGGTAACACAGGACTAAAAACAGCCCTTCTAGAAAGAGATGATTTCTCATCGGGGACCAGCAGCAGGAGCACTAAATTGATCCATGGTGGAGTGAGGTACCTGCAGAAGGCCATCATGAATTTGGATTTCGAGCAGGTAATTTTTTGTGCTGGTTGTTCAGCAGGAATTGCTGGTAGATACTTCCCTGTCCCAGTCGGAGCTGAGTCTCCTTTTGAGCTTTTCAGCGCTGGATTCCAGTGTTGAATTCCACAGCCACTGAGCACGGGCAGTGTCTTCTCTGGGGAACTTCCAGTGCTTTGGTGGGCACTGTCATTGCCATGCCCTGTGGGCTGGGGGTTTTGGGAAAGGCAGGCAGAGACAGGGCTGATCTCAGAATAAAAAGAGCTTAAAATAATACAATATATCATATATAATATATCATACGTAATATATCATATATCATATATCATATATCATATATCATATAAAATAAAATGAGACAGGTAATCTCATGAATTGGGGAGAGTGAGTGGCTGTCCTGTTCTGGAATGGGGAGAGAAAAGATGTTAAATGAGTGATTTATTTTGGAATGGGGGAAAAGTGTCGTAAATGAGCGACTTATTTTGGAATAAGGGAAAAAAAGATGGTAAATGAGTGATATATTTTGGCATGGGGAAAGAAGACATGGTAAATGAGTGATAGTGTATAAATGCTTTTGTGCATTCTTGTGTGGGTGAAAGCCTGATATTCCTGTTTTGAGGAATAATATTGTCTCCCCATGGGAACCTCTCAAAGTATTAGTGGTTGAAAAGTTTTAGTGGTTGAAATGCTGCTGCAGAAATGGTGATTTTTCAGGGGGAAATATCCAAACCCTGAAGTTATCCACCTATAGAAACCCACCTTTTCTGCCAAAGAACAACTCCACGTTGCTGCACATTGGTTTGGAGAAGAGCCCTTGTGCATGGGCAGCTGGGAGTTTGGGTGGGATTGAGCTGTGGGAATTGGCACGGAGCTGTGCTGGGGGATGAGTCCTACCCCTCCTGAAGTGCCTCCTGCCTCTCCTTAGGGCAACGTGGCTGCTTGAGCTTTATGTTCAAATGAAAAATCACTCAGTTGTGCTGCCAAGACACCAAGGCGAAACTGCTGAAACTTTATTTTGTTGGGGATCCTTTTCCTGAACCTTTGGGTTTCTCAGCAGATGACAGTGTGCTTTTGAAAGCCCAGTAATGATAGTGTGAGGTGTTGGTGCCTGGATAGAGTCTGATAGTGAGTGTTTCACCTGGTGCCAGGGGTGGCTGTGTGGCACTGACCTTGGCTGGTGTTTTGCAGTGCAGGATGGTGAGGAAGGCTCTGGGGAGGGTGGCTGTGTGGCACTGACCTTGGCTGGTGTTTTGCAGTGCAGGATGGTGAGGAAGGCTCTGGTGTTTTGCAGTGCAGGATGGTGAGGAGGCTTTGGTGTTTCGCGGTACAGGATGGTGAGGAGGGTTCTGATGTTTTGCAGTGCAGGATGGTGAGGAAGGCTCTGGGGAGGGTGGCTGTGTGGCACTGACCTTGCCTGGTGTTTTGCAGTGTAGGATGGTGAGGAAGGCTCTGATGTTTTGCAGTGCAGGATGGTGAGGAAGGCTCTGGTGTTTTGCAGTGCAGGATGGTGAGGAGGCTTTGGTGTTTTGCGGTACAGGATGGTGAGGAGGGTTCTGATGTTTTGCAGTGCAGGATGGTGAGGAAGCTTTGGGGACTGTGGCTGTGTGGCACTGACCTTGGCTGGTGTTTTGCAGTACAGGATGGTGAGGAGGGTTCTGATGTTTTGCAGTACAGGATGGTGAGGAAGGCTCTGGGGACTGTGGCTGTGTGGCACTGACCTTGGCTGGTGTTTTGCAGTACAGGATGGTGAGGAGGCTCTGGGGACTGTGGCTGTGTGGCACTGACCTTGGCTGGTGTTTTGCAGTACAGGATGGTGAAGGAGGCTCTGGAGGAGCGTGCACACCTGCTGCACAGCGCGCCCCACCTCTCGGCCCCGCTGCCCATCATGCTCCCCATCTACAAGTAAGCTCTGCTCTGCCTTCTCTCTTCTGTCTTACCTTGACTTCTCACAAGCTAACCCTGGCCTTTTTGTTCCTTAAAGCTGTCCCTGGGGAAGTTGCTGAGCTGCAGAAGCACAAAATTCTCTTGTGCCCCAGCCAGCAGTCGCTGCTTTGGGGGCACATACTGGGGTGCAGCTCTCTCCAGCACCCCGACAGGGACAGCTGCAAAGAGCTCTCATTCCCAGGATGTGTTTGCTGCTCTCTCAGTGTGCCCTTGTCCTCAACACACGCCCTCCCAGTGTTCCCAGCCAGGGTTCTCCAGTCCATATGAGCACAGCTGGGTATGGACTGAGCAGGTTCCTCCCCCTCTGGGGAAGACATTCAGTGCTTTGAGTCAGGTTTTCAGTCTGTAGGAGCAATTACTCACTGGAACAGGCTACTTAGAGCAGAGAGGTTTTGAAGGAACATAATTTTATTAAGACCATTCCTCTCTGTGTTATTCCTGTCTTAGTGGGAGGGGCTTGTAAGAGCTGGGGCTTGTGTAGGTCGGTGGTTGCCTGCATTTATCGTGGCCGTGTTTGTGCAGGAGGCCTTAGACTGTGCCTGGGGAATCTTCCCAGCTTGCACACACAGCTCCAGCATCTCACATGGGAGCATAGCAGCCCCATCCAGATCCTGATTTTAGAACGTGCTTGACTCACCGGAGGGAGTAGCTCAGTTGAAAACTGGCAAACAACACCCAAGTCTGGAGTATAACTGTCTTGTTACCACGAGCTTGTAACGCTGTACAAGGTAGAGCTGCTGTTAGAATATTCTGTGTTCCTCACCGTGTTCTGGATCGCAATAACGGCGTGTGCACGTGCCTCTAAAAAGCTGCGTTTGTGATTTTTTTCTTTTTTCACTCCGTGGTGCTCTTTTCCCCTCAGGTGGTGGCAGCTGCCCTACTACTGGGTTGGGATAAAGCTGTATGACCTGGTGGCGGGCAGCCATTGCCTGAAGAGCAGCTACGTCCTCACCAAGTCGCGGGCCCTGGAGCTGTTCCCCATGCTGCGCAGGGACAAGCTGGTCGGAGCCATCGTCTACTATGATGGTGCGTGGCCTCTCTGCCTGCTCCGTGCTTGGGGGGTGTGGTTTGGGGGTTAAAACACAGATGTGAGCCTGGAGGTTGTGCACTCTGCAGCTCCTAATTGTTAATTTGGGAGATAAGTTCTGTTTTCACGACAGCAGCTTAGAGGATGGAGGAGGAAGTAAAGTGTTTTTTCTTGGCCCGTGGATGTAGAGCAGTGTGAAAGTGTTCTGGTGGAGGTGTGGTTTCTGACCTCTTGGCAGCAGAAAGGTCTTCACACAAGGTGGATTGTAGGGGGAATTCTTTTCCCTTTGTAGAGCTGCATGTAGAACAATTCATCAGCTCATCAAAGGGGTTCTGGACTGGAAAGGACTCTGGAAACACGCTGGACTCCAATAAGGTTTATGAGGCTCCTGGCTAGAGCTTCTGTTGTTAATTGCAAGTGTCTCAGACAGAGCCCAGCAGCGTGGATAAGCAACTAAAAATTCATACATATGTGTGGGAATATGTGTGCAGATTCTTGTTTGGGAGGAGGGTCGAATTTAAAGAATGGACTTGGTGTTTGCTTCATTTTACTGCTGATGGAAGCTGCATTTTATCTTGCTTTTAAGGTCTGGAGGAAATAAGCAAAATTTGTGAATTTAGCAAAATTGGTTGTAGGATTTTTGTGGCGGTTTTTGTACCCAGTACCAGAACCTACCATAGACAGCACACAGAGGAGGAATTCAGATTTATTTTTCCTTATCCTGAGCTATTCCTTAGCTTGTTTTAAGGGATCCCAGGAGCCTGCCAGAAGAACGAAGTGGTTCTCTTAACTGTAATTACACTTCTCATAAGAGCACTATAGCTTGAAATCTATTTATAATCTAGTGAAGTTTTTTCTGATTAAATAAATAATTTGGCTGTATCGTGCGCATTTACTACTCCAGCATTCCAAAGATACATCTTTCAGGATAGCCTTAAAATTGGTCTTCACCTTTCTTACATGAACAATTATTTTAAACAGTGCTGTAAATCTAAAGATTCAGCATCGAGATGTCACCTGGGCTTTGGTGGCAAACACGGGCAGGGCAGGGCTCAGAGAGATGTCTCTGGAGGTTTTGGTGCCGTCCCAACAGAGGGAAACAAACCCACACTCAATATTGGAAAGGAAGAGTAAAATAGGGAAAAAAAGAAAAAAAAAAATCTGTCTTGCTTTATTTTGCTTTCCTTATAAGATACAGCTTAGTTATCCTCGTTTTTAGGCAGAATGTAAAGAAATGCTGTCTGGAATTAAAATTTAAAAAGCTCTCCAGGCTCCACCAAGCCTCAGTTTCCCTGAAGAATAGAATGGGTTTGAAGGACTCAGGAATGAATGTTGATAACACACATCTGAGCGTTTGGAGGCTGCGCCTAACGGAGGATAGCTGATTGTCCAAGCAGTGTTAGCTCAGCTCTGAGCCGGCCACGTTTCAGCTCCCCGCTGTCTGTGGTGCCTCTGCCTGGGCTGGCCCCTGGGGCAGCGGGGCTCCGGGGGGCTGGAGCACGTGAACTGTTTGTCCTGAGCAATTAACCCGTGTTCTGGCCACGGAAATGGGCTTTAAGTCATAACAGTTCAGCAAGCTCCCTTTAGGGCTCGTAAATTATCGTACTTGAATTTTAATGATGCACTGTCACACCCTAAATCCGGAGGGAGGGAGCACAAAGGGAAAGGGGATGGAGCTGAAAGTGGAGAAGGGGGCGATGAAATTAAACTTGTTTTAGTCGAAATTAAACTTGGTTTAGTCCTTTCAGAAGGATTAGTCATGAAACAGAGTATTAAATAATGGCAAAGCAAAATACAAGTCTTAAAGTAGGTGATGTCTTTCCCTTCTCTGTCCATCTCTTCTCTCTCCCCTAAAGAATGAATCAATAAACTGGCCTTCTAAGGATGGAGTGTCTTAGCTGTAAGTGCAGTTAAATGCAGTTTTTCCCGTTTCCTCGCTTCCCTTTATTCCCTGTGCCCGTAGCTGTTGAAAAGGGAGCTGTTAATGATCACAGCTGTCGATCCCCACCACCAAAGGGAAGAGGGAAGAGCGTTCCGTGCCCCGCTGACCGTTCCGTGTGCCGAGGCCCTGCCCGGGGGTGCCCAGGGTGGCCCTGTCCCCTTGCAGGGCCGGCTCGGGGCCGCTCCCTGCGGCTCTGCGGGCGCCGTGGGGCCGCCGCACCCCCAGCCATCCATAATTCATGGGGACGCCGCGTTCCCGACCGCGCCGGGGTCGTCTTCATTACATCCCTTCGATTGTTTATACAGGCACAGAAAAATGGGACGATAGAAATGCTGGGAGTACCAGCGAGAGCAAATCGCTGCCTTGTCCAGAGGCTATCCTTGCTCTGCCCGAGCGTCGGGAAGCCGAAGCATATGTTGGATGTTAGCCGGGGTGTACACAACGTGTCCTATTTATTCAAGGTTTGCTTTGAAGCCACAACTTACAAGTTTGTTTCTTAGGGGGACATGTCAGACCGCATTTAGCATCCGTTGGTATTAGGATACTCCTGAACAGCAAAAAGGCAACATTTTGGGGGGAGAAGGCGGCTGCTATCTGAGCAGGGATCTGTCAGATCCACTTAGGGGCTGCGGGAGAACCGGAGAGCAGGCGCGGGGAGGGGCTGGGCCGAGCTCAGCATCACGGGCAGGATTGTTCTAAAGCACTTTAAATGGAAGAATTAATCTCCATTTAAATTATATAGAGTTCATTACGATAAGAACTAGGAGAACCATTAAAGCAGGGATCCAGCTGGCCAGAGTGCGTCAATGTAAAGTGTTCAGCAATTCCAAGTGGCACGGTTCTCCTTATGATACATTATTTTTCTGTCTCTAGGTGCTTGCAGGCTTTTATAACGTATTTTGCCTTTCAAGATGAGCCCTTAGGTGTGTAAGGGAAATTTGTGTTCTGGAATCGATCCTGAATTTAAGATTCTAGGGCTCTGCTGACCGTGCTTTCAGAATTTGCTGTTATTTCCTGAAAGAAGAAATTAACATATGCAATGTCTGGGACTCTGTTGCCACATCAAGGTATTGGATTGTTTAATGTCTTGTTCTGCAAATCTCCAGGATGTTTACTGGGATGCAGGTAGTTGGTTTTTTGCTTTTTGCATTCTCGGTAGTTTTGCAAACATTCTCTGCTGAAAGATTTTAATATGGAGGTTATTTAAAAGTAGAGAAAGCCTTGGCAGAAGATTTCGCTTTCCCTGTTTACAGCAAACCCCCTGAGAAATCCTTCCCAGGCACACATGCACACACAGACACACACACAAAAATCAATGCTAAAGAGTAGGGCATTCATTAAGCTGTCAAAAATGGAATAAATGTTTTTTTTTATTTGGGCTCTTGTAGCTATTTTTCCTAGGATTCGAGTGTGTCCTGAATTATGAAATGTTATAGCTTTATAATTCATGTTTGACAAATGGATATTTGGAGATGTTGAGCTGTAATAGGGATATTACAGACAACTCCGTGGCTGTTTTTCCTTCCCTGGGTATAAAACCCCTGACAGTTTGTCAGCGAACAGACTTCGCATAGGTGAATTTAAATACACAGCTACTCCTGTTTCTTGGTGCTTCCATTCTGAGGCTGGCTGGGTGAGAGGAGCCCTGCAGGCACGCTGGCCATGGCTGTGGCTGGGAATTGCTCCCTGCCCGCTCCCTGCCCCGTTGTTTCGCAGTGCTGCAGGGTCCGGGGAGGGGGCTGCAGGTGTGCTGCAGGTGCAGCGAGCCCGGTGCAGCAGCGCCCGTGCAGGTGCTGGCACGGCCGGGGCTGCGGGGCGGCCGCGCCTCGCCCGCCAGGGCGCTTTTATCATTTTCAGAAGGGATCAAATCAATGGGCTGAACCAGCTGCATCCTTAAGCCGGCCTCGGCTCCGGCAGCCGCGGGATGAGCCCTTCGCTGCGTGCCCGCCGCCCCGGGCGCCCTCCCGAAAGCACCGGATGATAACTGCATCTCCTGCTGTACCTGTGACGATTTAATCGTGTGAGTCAGCCCAGTCAAGCATCCCCGGCTCATGACTGGGAGACATGAAATTCATTGTCATTATTGTCCCTGTCATTTTGGATCATTATATCCCGCTGCAGAATTTTCCTCACTCCAGTGCTTTCTTACCTCCAGGAAGCAGGGATTATGGCTGAGGTTGGGGTGGGGGCAGGACTGTGAACTACATTTACCTCAGGGGAGCCACAGATTAAATTGGCTTTGCTTTCTGACTTGCCGGATTCGTCTGTTTGTACGCTCTGGGTTTAAGGTTGGAAATGATGAATATTCCAGTGAATTCGGGGCCTCTCTCTTTTCTTTTTTTAATGCTTGTATAAGCAAAGGATGGGGTTTGCGTCCCTTAAGAAGTGAACGGGGAATAATTCTTCAGATCGTGTTACCGAAAAGATTTAAGATTATTCCCGAACAAAATCGACGTTCCTTGTTCGTTGTGGCACAAACATCTGAGTGGTCCCCGGTGCGTCGTGGCTTTCAGGGGAAGGGATGGAGCTCCGCTGTGAGCCAGGGCTGTGCTTTGTTGGTGTTTTGTGGGTGCTGCAAGCAGCTCCTCACCAAAGGAGCGGTCAGGCGTTTTAAGAAGTTCTGGAGGTGATGGAGTCACCGCCCTTGGCAGCGTTCCGGAGGCGTCTGGACGTGGCACTGGGGACGTGGTTATGGGGATGTGGTTATGGGGATGTGGTTATGGGGACGTGGTGGTGGTGCTGGCTGGTCTGGAAGGTCTCTTCCAGCCTCGATGCCGTGGGTTCTGTGATGTGTGGGAGCAGTGCTGCTCTCTCCACGCTGGCATGGCACTGTCCCTCTGCCCATGCTGTTCCCGGGTGGGCTCTCCTGGAGGAGCAGCTTGGCCGAGCTCAGCACACAGTGCCTGTCCACCCCTGCTTTGCTGGGAGTTAAAAACAGCACAGTGGCCCCCGTGGGAGCTCACCCTGACGGGATTTTCCCCCCTGGAAGCCGTTGGTGGCAGTGGGGACACAGTAAGCCGCGGTGACATCAGCACGGCCACAGCAGCTCCGCTGTGACGGCTGCTCACAGTGACATTTTAGTGCCGTTTCCATAAACTGACAGTGACAATGTTTAGTTTCATTTTAACACGGTGCTTTTCCTGCCTCTGACACGGCAGTTGCAGTGTGGTGACAAGTTGAAGGCTGATACAAAAGAAGTGGGAAACAACGTAATTATAAAGCAGTCACACAGAGCCGGAATTCCAAATTTTGTCTGTCACTGGATGTGGTGGATGTTGTGGCTTATTTTTGCTTTCTGGGATCTTAGTTTCAGTAGGAGTTTTAGCTCCTGTGCTGTAACTTGGCAGCAGTCTCGATCAGACAGACATTTGAAGGATATTGGGATTTCTTCTGGAAAAATATTTTATGGGTTTTCTGCCTCTTGCAGATATTGCTTCACACCTCTTGTGTGATACTGCTTTGTTTATAACTACAGAATTTGGAACAAATTATAGTAGAACGGGGCATTGGCTTTAAATGAGCAGAGGGCAGGGGTAGGTGGGAGATCAGGGAGAAATCCTTCCCTGGGAATGTGGGCAGGCCCTGGCACAGGGTGCCCAGAGAAGCTGTGGCTGCTCCTGGATGCCTGGAAGTGTCCAAGGCCAGGATGGCTGGGACAGTGGAAATGGTCCCTGGCAGGGGGTGGAATGGGATGAGCTTTAAGCTCACTTCCAACCCAAACCATTCTGTGATTCCGAGAGCAGGGAGGTTTAGTTCTGGTGACCTGAGCTGGTGCTAAATGGAGTAGGTCAGAAATTAAGGTGACTGTTACTGGATTATTTAGTCTGGATGTGTCAGATCTGAGTTTGAATCTGTTGGAATCAATTTACCTGTGAGAAGGCTCGAGGCTTCCCTTTCCATGAAAGCTCATGCCTTAGGGCGGATGTTAAAGAGCTGGAATGTCGGGTGTGGTTATTTCCAGTGCATGTTTAGTTGTCCTTCATCCTTCCCACCTTACTCCTTACTTAAAGCAGCACGAGTGGCCCAGGGCACAGCCGAGCCGGGCTCTCTGCACTGCAGGCACAGCCGGGAGTGCTGGGGATGGAGCTGATTCAGAACCAAATCAGAACTCAGCTCACCTGGGTCAGAACTCGTTCCCCTGGAGCAGGACAGCAACAAGGACACGAGTGCTGCATATCCTAGAAAGTCTGGGAGTTTGCAGCAAGTTCCCCTTTAGTTTCATGTGATTCAGGGAGCTGCAGAGTTCGGGTCTGAGGGCTCTGTACTCACCTGTGACTCACGAGTCCAAGGGAACAGTCCCCCTGAACTGACTCTGCTTGTGCTTGGGGAGGAGAACCTGCAGAGTTCTTGCTCAGAGAAGTCTGGAACGATTTTGAGTCACTCCAGCTGATTCATCGTGCCTGTCTGGGATCTAACCCTTCCCATATGCGCAGCAGCTCCTGGGCTCCTGCTTAATGCTTGCAATAAAACTGCTCGTGCAATTAAGCACTTCATTAAAATGACAGGAGAGGGACGGTCTTGGTGACGTAGGGAGGTGTAGCTGTGTATGTCTAATGCACACAGATAATTGTGTGATCGCTCACCAGCCTTAACCGTGGCCGGGGTAGGGTAAGGTTTGTATGTGCACAGTGAGAAAGCTTTGACCGTGGAAGGATTTGGTTTCCTGCATTGCTTTATTGTGTTACCTGGTGCAGGCTGCAGTGAGGAGTACCCCTGGAGGCAGGTGAGCTTTCGGGTCCCTCTCATCCCGAGCCTTTCCGGGCTCTGGGATTCTGTGAACTGGTGCGAGGGGCAGCTGTGAGAGTGACACGGGACAGAACGTACCAGAACTGCCAGAGTGCCTCATTAACGCTCTGGTTTTCGCACAACGCTGCTGAACCAGTCCCAAACAAATCTCTCCGCTCCGTGGGTTTTGTTACCACTCCCTGCTGGCTGGGGCTCAGCTCTGGTAAAAATAAAATCGCATGTACGCTGTGTGCGCTCTGGGGGAGGATCCTGTGAGTGCCAACGGAAACATTGTCTGTTCGGATGTGAAGAGATGCAGCATTTGCTACTAAGCAGCGAAAATAGAATTTTCCCAAATTGCACGGGAAGAAGAAATTATCAACCAAATGGCGTCACTGTTGGGCTTAACGTGGTGTGGGACAGGCTTACTCGAACTGTCTTTGCACACTAAATGTCCTCAGCAGCGTGGCTGAGGTATCTTTTAGAGGATTGGGTGTTAATTTGGTGAAAGCACTTAGGCCAGCATTTCGGGAAAAGCTGGGTTGACTGCCCTCAGTAAAAATGAAAGCATCTCTTCGGTGTCACCGTATTACAGCAGTGAAAACAACAAATAAGGGAAGGGATGATTCCTTCCGTTTTCCTTGCTGTTTTCAAGAGGTGCTGCACAAGGAGTTGCAAAGAGAGCTCAGCATGTTCCATCAGCTGGCTCGGGGAGGCTTCTCCCAAGGTGCTGGGCTGTGCCTGCCTTCTGTCAGGCTGCAGCAGGTGACAGCTGGCATCATGCGAGGGACAAACGCTCTCAAACCAGCCCTGGGGCACAGAGTCCTCTCCAGGCAGGGCACTGGTGAACATCTGTTCTGGGGAACGTCACAGTCACCATTTCCCTGCTTTGCCTACGCTTAGAAGATCATGGGCACCTTCAGGAGCATACTCACCTGTGGAGAAGGATGCCAGATGAATTTGGCTTAGCCACTGTGTTGTTAGAAAATAACTTTTTGGCTGAAGTATTTGGAAAAGCCCAAAGGATCACCGAGGGCTCTCCTGTGGTAGCAAGGGGGTATCATTGTCCTGTTTAGCTTTGGAGCCCCAGTGGCTGCTGTGCAGGACAAGGATGGCTGTGGTGGGTGATTCAGGAAGGGAAGCTCCCTGGAAGCTCGGGGTTCCCTTGCCATTGATCACACCTTGGGTTTATTACAGTGGAACCATTGAACAGGCGTCTGGGGAGGGCGCAGTGGTGCTCGTGTCTAGAGAGCTTTTGGGCTGCAGGAGCCAAAGCTTGGAGGTGCTTTTCTCTGCTGCTCAGGGGATCTCTGTGTCTGGGGAGAGTGGCATTTGATTGCAAGGTCAGGAAGGTTGAGATGCAAAACGTTTGCTTTGCTTCCTCCTTCCCTTTGTCTCGTGTTAAGGATCATCGTTGTGGTGTGCAGCTCCCATCTCTGCTCTCTGTGCCCAGGCACAGGACCTGGGGGAAGGGCTGCAGCTGTGTCAGGAGGGGTTTAGACTGGATATCAGGAAAAGGTGCTTCCCCTTCGGGTGAAGGGTGCTGGCACTGCCTAGGCTCCCCAGGGAACGGGCACGGCCTGAGGCTGCCAGAGCTCCAGGGGTGTTTGGACACTGCTCCCAGGGACAGGGTGGGATTGTTGGGGTGTCTGTGCAAGGCAGGGAGTTGGACTGGGTGATCCCTGTGCGTCCCTCCCAGTTCAGGATATTCTGATTCTCTGTTTAAATGCAGGATTTTAATGTCATTTTCCAGGGGAGAGTACACACATGCCAGTTGGCAGGCCTTAAAAAAAAAAATAAAAAAAAAGGCAAAACCCAGCTGTTTCTGAGTATGAAACCACTATCCTGTGACCCCATCTCTCCTAAACTGTTGCACTGTTGTTCTCCACAGATGATAAATTCCCAAGGTGGGAAGTCAGTCTTTATCCCTTTCAAATCCAGACCTCTCCAGATCTCTGCTGTTTATGCCATGAAATACTCAAGGCCTCCACACTGTAGGTCACATCAATCTGAAGCCAGTGTGTTTTTCTACCAGTGCAGTTAATCAGGAACTGGTTATTTCCCAGTCCTCTGCCTGCAAATGCATTCCATGGGCACTCAGTTGCTTTTGGACAGCTGAGGAGTGAGTAATAGCATGGGGGTTCTTGCATCAGAATAATGATGAGGGGAAAATGGATGAGAGGTTCAGAGAAAGCAGGAAAATGTTGTTTTTGAACACAGTGGTCCAAATCCTGGACTGTGCTGAGAGTGTCCAGAGCTCACTCTGACTTGAGGAGCATTGGGAGGCTCAACAAAACCCCGAGCAGCCTTTGGATTTGGGGCTTGCTAAACATTTCTTACTTGGAAGTTCGGTTTTATAGAAGCTGCCCGTTTCCACATTATTTATTCTGCTGATTGGCTTCTCCGGATCGCTTTTGCTCTGGACAAAAAAGTGACAAATCTGGGAAGAGGCAAACTCTCCGAATTTAAACAGTCAGGGCTCCACAGACCAAAGCTAATATTGGCTGAAGTGGGGTCGTGCTGCCGTGTGACGAGTCCCCACAGCAGGGCAGCCACAGGACAGCGGGGTTTGTGTCGGTGCCACCTGGGGCACTGCTGGCAGGGGCAGAGTGAGCAGGGTCTGAACCCCCCTGGCCCCAGGGCCCTGCTGCTAGGAGGGAACAAATCCCCCTGGTGCCGATGGCAGGG
This sequence comes from Progne subis subis, assembly GCA_022316685.1. NCBI lineage: Eukaryota > Metazoa > Chordata > Aves > Passeriformes > Hirundinidae > Progne > Progne subis. The sequence goes on from JAKJHU010000604.1 coordinate 55,057, forward strand.
GTTGGGGTTTGGGGTTTGGGGGCCCTGTCTGAGGGGTGCTGCTGCGGGGCCGTGGGTCAGGCTGGCCCCAGATACAGGGGATGTCTCCAGAGCAGCGAGCTCCTGAGAGCCCGTGGCTGCAGGCTACAGCAGCGTGTCCTGGCTTACAGAATCACTGAAGCGTTTCTGTTGGAAAAGCCCCCCAAGAGCATGGAGTCCAAGCTGTGACCCCACATCTCCAACCAGCCCAGAGCGCTGAGTGCCGCGTGCAGTCATTCCTCCAGCACTGGGCTCCTCTGGAACCCCTCTTGTTGTGTGGAAGCAGCTGCTGCAGCACAGCTTGTCGCTGTCCTTTGTCCCTTTTTCACCCAGTTCCCTCTGCACACGTCTGTGCTTTCTGAAGCTGGGCAGGTTTGAGTGAACCTCATAAGGTCATTTATCCCTCCGTGCCGTGGCAGCAGCAGCAGTGCCCGTGCTTTTACTGAGTGCTTTGCCTGCCAGCTCTGACCGATGGTTGTTCCCTCTCGTGGATCTCCTGTGACGGAGCATCCCCAGCTTCTCCTGACATCCTGCTCGGTTGTTTTGCCGTTCTTCCGTTGTTGCAGCTGATTCCCGGCATTGTTTGTGTGTGGGATTGGAGTTACTGTTTGTTTCTTCGTCGGTGCTTTATCATGCTGCCGCTTCTGTACACTTTGTGTAACTTTTTTTCTCGTAGCTGAAGACGGATTGCAGAGCGCAGCCTGGGCTGGGTTGGGATGAGGGGTTTGGGGAGGGGAGGCGGTGCTTGCCAGGCCATTGATCCCATCTTTATAACTTTGCCCTTTTAGCTGGGTGCAGATGATTTGCACAGGGGTTGGAGAATTGCGCAGGCAGAATCCGAAGGACCGAACTTTACATAAACCATTTATACTAAATGCTGGGAATGCTGGCAACATAAATCACCTACAGTATCTATTACAAATTTGTCACTTTATCGGTACCGTCTGTGATAGGAGTGGTCCAAACAGGTGGGGAAGTGAACCGTACCTCGGGAAGTTTAGCCCGCTCGGAAATTCATTATTCAGGACACACAGAGCCTGGCCCCTTCAATGTATAGTAATTCTTTCCAGCCAGCATCCAGGCCTCCAACTTCAGTGCAATAATAAATAGGAAAAGTCTTAGGTGAAGCCAGTATTTCAAAGTAATTAATCATCTTCCCCTCACAGTCCCTCCATCTCTCTCTTGGTTTTCTTTAACGAGGGAATTTCAGTAATAAATCTTTAATGATATATGTTAAGAATCCTTCATTAATTCTTGTCCACTTATTTCTCTTTTTTGGACGCTTTTATGCCGTATGTTGGGAAGTTCAAAGGAATATACAAAAAAACCCCCGGTTAAATTTGGCACAGTCTCTAAAAGGATGTTTTGGGTGTCGAGTGTCACGCGTTCACTCGGTAACCGGAGTTGTTGGTTAACACCAACGTTGGTTGTATTGTAATAATCGGGTACACAGGATTACAAAGGGGAAGGGAGAGGTGGTTTGTGTGCGGATCCTGGTGAGAGGCTCGGCGCCCGTGGGGCCGGCAGAGCCCCGTGGGGCGCGGCACGGCCCCGGCCCCGGCAGCGAGCGAGCGGCCGTCAGCGCTACGCGATGTGACAGGGACGGCCGTGACGGATCCGTCCTGACGCGCTCCCGCAGCGCCGCGGGTGACGGCCGTCCTTCCCCGCAGGACAGCACAACGACGCGCGGATGAACCTGGCCATCGCCCTGACCGCCGCCCGCTACGGCGCTGCCACCGCCAATTACACCGAGGTGCGGCACCTGCTCAAGAGCGAGGACACGGGCAGCGGGCGGCAGCGCGTGTGCGGGGTGCGCTGCAGGGACGTCCTCACCGGTGAGCGTGGGCTGTGGGGTGTGTGGGGTACGTGGGGTGTGTGGGGAATATGGGGTGTGTGGGGTGCGCTGCAGGGACGTCCTCACCGGTGAGCGTGGGGTGTGGGGTGTGTGGGGTGTGTGGGGTGTGTGGGGTGTGTGGGGTACATGGGGTGTGTGGGGTACGTGGGGTACATGAGGAATATGGGGTGTGCGGGGTGCGCTGCAGGGACATCCTCACCGGTGAGCATGGGGTGTGGGGTGTGTGGGGTACGTGGGGAGTGCAGGTTGCGCTGCAGGAACATCATCACCGGTGAGCGTGGGGTTCAGGGGGTGTGTGGGGTACATGGGGTACATGGAATACACGGGATGTGTGGGGTGCGCTGCAGGGATGTCATCACCGGTGAGCGTGGGGTGTGTGGGGTACATGGGGTACATGGAGGGGTGCACTGCAGGGATGTGCTCACAGGTGAGTGGGGTCTGTGGGGTGCACTGCAGGGGACAGTGACACCCTGGGATAATGGGAGGGAGGAGTGGAGCTGCTGCCGTCTGCAAGCAGCCCTGAACCCACAGCACAGGAACCATCTTCCTGGGCCGTGCCATTAGCGTCACTCAGCTTCCACTTCTGTCACATTTCTCACTCAAACCCCAGTGTTTTGGCAGGCCAGGCTGAGTTTTCCATCCCAGCCCTTCTGTCAAGCGAAGATGACATTGTAGAAGGCTCTGTGCTGTACAGTAGTAATCCCATTTACCGAGTCTGCGGGCTGAGACTGAAACCTCTCTCCTTGAGAGGCAGATTTCAGCTGAGCAACCTCCACCCCGCCTGCCTCTCTTCTGCCCTCCCAGATAAGCTGGAATGCCACTCTAAAACACTGTCTCAAACCTCGTGTTGGGTGCACACTTAGTTAATTTTTAGAACCCATCCCAGCTGTTGTGTTCAGACACACAGGTACGCTTTACAGTAGGCTGAGCTCGTAGAGAGATGAATAACAAAGAGCACGGGTGAGCAGGAAACAAACGGTGTCTGTGATTGATACTGTTTTCTTTCGCAGGGAAGGAGTTCGATGTCAGAGCCAAGTGTGTTATCAATGCCACGGGACCTTTCACAGACTCTGTCCGCAAAATGGATGATCAGGAAGTGCCCAACATCTGTCAGCCCAGTGCAGGCGTGCATATCGTGATGCCTGGTTATTACAGGTGAGGCACGGGGCCTGCTGCCCGTGTAGCACCATTTGTAATCGCTGCTGCCGCCGAGGAAATCAGCTGGGAGCGACGCACCGCTGGCTTCGCGGCGCTTCGGAGCGCGCGGTTTGATTCTGATTCGTGTTCGTGTTTTTTAAAGAGCATCCTGGCGCTGTGCCGGTGAGAGGAACAATTTCATCTATTCAGAACAGGCTGGAGCCGTGTAGCTTTTAGTTAGAGCTCCCCAAGGCAGGAGTTTGCTGAAGCAGAAGGCGTTTAGGCAGCACATCCCCGGGCTTGTGAAAGCACCTGTTTCAGTGATGCCTTTGAGCTGAGTGTGCTGCTGCCTGGTCACCCCCTCAGGAAAGCAGGGAGCATGTAAAACCTCCCAGAGAGGTTGCGCCTTCACACAGAATCTCTTGTCCTGTTAAATCATGGAATCGCAGAGCGGTCAGGGTTGGAAGGGTCTTTAAAGATCATCCTGCTCCACTGCCTGCCTTTACATCTGGAGCTCCCTGTGCAGTGACTCTGCCGGGATGTGGCTCTGCTCAGAGGAAACAGCAGTGCAGAAGCACAGAATACGTGATAGAATGGGCAGGGTAATCAGCAATAATAATTACAGTAATAATAATTACCATCACAGGCGGTTGAAGTAGCTCAGAGTGGCACAGCCACCCACCCACCCGTAGGGGTTTTGGTGGCCAGCACATGCCCTCCTTGTTCCAGGAGAGGTTCCTGTGGCACTCTGCTCCCTGCAGTCTCCTGCTCCTCTCCCTGTTTGCTGTGCAAAGCCAAATCCCCTTCTCCCGAGCCAGCCTTGTCAGTCAGAACTCAAATATTACCTTTGGTTCCTGAAGTCATTAGCATCCTAATGGAAATTCCCCTTTATGGACTTAGCCCAGTTGTGTTGATACAGTGCCCTTGCAGTACTGCCTTCCACAGCCCCCTCAGAATGGGAATTCAGCCTTCCAGTGCACCGTGGGGTGCTTCTGCCACAGCTGTCCCAACAGGACACGAACACACACCGGAAAATTGAGGCATTTTTGGCCTGGTGTAAAATCACCCCTGCATTCTCTTCTGGGTTTGGTTTTTGTTTTTTTTTTTTTTTTCATTTTTGTATCTTTCTCCATGAAAAATGATGAAATGACCTGATAGTTGCTTTAAAGTACTAAAAATGTGGAGAAATGGGCTGTAATCCCAGTTTCCTCATATGCCAGGAGAAGGATGTGTGTGATTAGCTTTATGGCCCTACACAAAACATGGAGAGCTTTAAAACCTGGACTCACTTGGTAAATCCAAAGTAGAAGGTGGCTTGAAAGCTGTGATTTATTTATTCTGTAATAACCCAATAATTTTAATTGGAAATGCAGAGAATTCTTGTTCTCCATGTTCCCCTGTGTATGTCAGCATGTGGGCATTACTTTCCTTGGAAAATAGTATCTGCCCACACGCTGCCTCCACAGCACAGCTGATGAGATAAAACTGCACTGAGTTTCCTTGGAGTGGGATAGCTGAAAGCAGGGAACTGTCTGCGAAATAGAAAACACCCGTGGGATTTGATCCTGGTTCTATCAGGATCTTCCTTCTCCCAGTGCCAAGGAACACTGCTCAGCGCAGGAAGGTTGGCATTTCACCATGTCCACCTGTGCCCTGGCAACATGTTACAGGATTTTGGCCCGTAGTCACACGAATTTTTTTTTTTATTTTTTTTTTTTTTATTTTTTTTTTTTTTTTTAACATCTAGAGGGTTTTAGTTGTAAATGTAGTCAAGGTTTTGTAAAACTACTGTTAACCTAATGCATTCACTCTCCGTGGGTTTCTTACTCATTGATGTCCTTCATTAATAGTCCCAGAATTCCTCCCCTCATTAATTAGGCTTCCTGCCTGGAATGTGTCTGTGGAGGCAAAGCTTTTTCCTCTCCCTTCTGACCAATTTCAGATGTTTCTGGAATTTTCCTCTCTGCTCCGCATTCCACATTCCAGGTAAACTTGCCTGTTGCACCTTACTGCTTTTCTATGGAAAGTGGCTTTTTATGGTTCTTTAACTGCGTTTGTGGTGCTTTGGTCAAATGCTTCTTCAGGTGGAGGCCTTCCATGGATCCAAGACCTTCCATGGATCTCCCAGACCTTTTACCTCTAGGTTTCTCTGTAAAGGTATTGCTTGATGCTTCGTGTTGTAGTTTCCAACCCTGAATTTGCCCATTTTTGCCATCTTTAAAGAGAAATCTCACCACGACTATGTGGCTCTTAGCTCCTTCTCCCATCCATGCTGGAATCGTAGGAATTCCTGCCTCTTAAAACCACGTTGTTTCAGAGGTATTCCTGGTGTGCAGCAGCATGACTCCTGAGGCCTCAGGAAGGCCGGTGTTTGGGTGTTAAGATGCTCCTTTCTGATGCAAAACACCTTATTTTGCATTTGTTTGGGTGGTTCTTTAGTTATTTAAATAAGCTGGGACAAGCATGGCAAAGGGCATGGAGAGAGAGCTTCCCAGGATAGCTGGTATCAGTGATTCAGTAAATAATTAGCATATGGAAAACAGTTTCAGCCTTTCTCGGCACTCTTGTGCAATCTAAAACACTTCAGTCCAGAGGTGCTGTGGGGAAAACTTAGTTTAAAGTCTTTGCTTCAGGTCTTTCTTTATCCTGTTTTTAACAGTTTTTATGAAATCACATTAAAAAAAAAAAATTCATACTTGGAAGAAAATGTCTATAAAGTTTCTGAATTCTGATACTGTATATTAAACCTCTGACTTCCTCTGTCTCTAAATCAACAGCTTTTTCATTTTAAAAAGTAATCATTTGTCTGAGGTGATTTACCTTTCCCAAACCCGTGTTGACTTCCCCTATTAGATTGTACCTCTGCCACCATAAGCCTAAGCTGTCGATAAATATCAGCTAAAATGGGTCTAATATACATGCTAGCTATGAAATTCTCAGCCTCTCTCCCCAGCCTGGCCAGGTATTGCCAACTTCCCTTCAGCAATCACTTCAGGCTTCCTGAAAAGGCAGCATTCAGGGATCCAGCTTGCATAGGGAAATCCTCCCCAAGCAGGTCTTTGCCTTCAGACACTGCCTTAGGCTTTGAGTCCCTTGGATAATTCCCCTCTGAAGTCCCTAACTGGCACCTAAATCTGCATCTGCTGCCCTCCTCGGTGTGCTCCTGTGTCTCAGCAGCAGGAGCACAGCTGAAGAGCCCTGACCTGGCTGCACACCTTTGTAAAGGGAGCTGCAGCACCTTCAGTCCAAGTCAGCATCAGATCGAAAAAAGGGGGCAGTTCAGTGTTTTTCCACGTAAAATCTGTTTGCTTTGAAGTGTTTATAAAAGCCTTTTGTTTTCTGAAATACAAGCAGATATTTTTAATAAGTCCATGAGGAGGTAGTGGGTTTGTACCTGTGGGTGTCTTTCTTACATTACGCCAGAAAAACCTGATACGGGAATTAAAATCTCCTATCCAAAGCAGTTTTTCATCCTGTACTGAATCATTCTGTTGTAGCACTGGCAGAAGTAATGAATAATGCCTGAGCAGCAGCATCCACCGAGTCTCTTTTGCCTTTTTTCCTCAAAGCACAGTTCCCCATTCAGGGCCACAGAGCTGGAAGCACTCAGAGCACGTTCCTTGGTCCAGATCCCTCAGGAGTCTGTGGGTGTTCCTTCCTGCTGAAGTGGCAGGTGGTGACAAACTCAGGCTTAGTGTCACTGGAAGGATATTCCTGAAATGTCTTCATTTCTCTTCTTTGTTCTCCTTTTCCTCTCAGCCGCCACCCCTCACCCCTCCTGCTCCTTTATGGTGGAGGCAGATTGGAGGAGTCACTGGGATTTTATGGTGTTAAAACATCCACGGGCCTCGTTCCCCAAACTTCTGGGACATTAAAGCCATGTCTCGGCCGCACGTGAAACCCATGATTTGTTCATTAATTAACTCCTTTCCTGAGAACAGGTGTTGTGTCCCAGCGCTCACCCGGGCCCTGGGGGTGCAGGGACAGGTCCCGTTCCCGTGTTGAGCCGGGGCCCTCCTCTCTTGCAGCCCTGACAACATGGGGCTGCTGGACCCGGCCACCAGCGATGGCAGAGTGATCTTCTTCCTGCCCTGGGAGAAGATGACGATCGCAGGCACCACGGACAGCCCCACGGACGTCACCTCACACCCCATCCCCACGGAGGAGGACATCAACTTCATCCTGCGCGAAGTGCGCAGCTACCTGGGCCCCGACGTGGAAGGTGATCCCGGGGGAGCCCTTCCCTGGGGAGGGCTGGGGGCATTCCCTGGGGAGCGCTGCAGCCCCTGTGTGACTGGCAGCCGTGGTGGGTGTGCTCTGGCTGTCTGCTGGGCTGAGGTGTCAGCGTGAGCTGTGCAGTGATGCTGCTCCCCACCACCCAGTGCAAGCGCCATCGTCACCAGCCCATCGCCCCGGGTGCTCCGCTCGTTTTTTGGGTCCTCCAGGGAGGGTGACTCCACCGCTGCCCTGGGCAGCCATCCTTCCTCCAGAGGGAGGGGTTGGTTTATTTCAGTTTTTCTGTGAAAGCATTTGTACAGCTGCGCTTCTGCCGCAGCATTAAAATAAATCTGCAAAGCGCTCAGGCAGGGGCACTGTAACACACTTCACAGGTTTAGGAAAGCCTGCTGTCAGGAGAGAGGAAATGCTCCACCCCTTGTTTCCTGAAGTGGAGAGCTGTTGTCTGCATGTTGTATGAAGTTCTGAAAGTGTCCAGGGAAGCTCCTGTGGAATGTCTGGAGCAGCAGTTGGTGTTGGAAGCGCAGGAGACCAGGGAGGGAGATGGGAATGTGAATAGGACAGAGATTAGATGTGATATATTGGGAAGAAACCCTCCCCTGGGAGGGTGGGCAGCCCTGGCACAGGGTGCCCAGAGCAGCTGTGGCCGCCCCTGGATCCCTGGCAGTGCCCAAGGCCAGGCTGGACACTGGGGCTGGAGCAGCCTGGGACAGTGGGAGGTGTCCCTGCCGTGGCAGGGTGGGATGAGCTGTAAGGCCTGTCCCAAGCCAGGCCATCCCGTGGTTTCCCACGCGTTTTCCAGCAGCATGTTCGGGAGCGTTCAGTCCCTGTGGCTCAGCCCAGCTGGGCCTGTGCTGGTTTCCCGGTGCAATTACTGTTTATAGATGGCTGGAGCTGAAATAACAGCAGCACTGCCCATATCAACCCTCCACAGCCCTGCCTCTGCTGCCAGAGCCGGTGCCAGGGTTATCAACTTCCAGAGGCTTGGACACCTTCCAGCTGCTTAATTACAGCGTCACGCGTGCTGCTTTCTGTAGTTTCATTAGTTTATGAACCTCATACAGGATCGTGTGTCTGTGATTAACACTTCAGTTTGGCAGGTTAAACACGCTGGCAGGGCACCATTGATTTCGGAAATCCATTCCGTGTTCTTTGGGGGATGTTTTTTACACCCTTGTAGTGATTTTTCAATTATCGGTCATTTGAAAGTTGTAGTGGAAGCGTGTTCCAAAGACTTCAGTATAAATCATATTGGAAGCTGCACTTAGGGTGAAGCTGGGGATAAAGATGGCTTGTCAAGAGGAAATCTTGGAATAATAACCCTAAAGCTTGGAAGGTCTGAAAGGAAATGTTACACTCACGTAACAAACCTTATGTTGGTTTATAAAATGTAATGTAAGGACTGTTCAGGTTCATTGGGAAGAATTTTCATGGAAAGGGGGGGTCAGGCTGGAGCTGCCCAGGCGTGTTTGGAGTGTCCATCCCTGGAGCTGTCCAGGGAGCACCTGGAGATGGCACTCAGCGCTCTGGGCTGGGGACAAGGTGGGCATTGGTACAAGTTGGACTCATGGCCTGGGAGGGCTTTTCCAGCATCGGCGGTTCTGGGATTCCACAGCCAGCCTGTCCCCAGCTCTGGGGGCTGCTCAGGGCCGAGCAGGGTGTGGAGCAGCCCTTGGCAGTGCCCAGCAGCCCAGTGGGAGCTGGGCACCCCTGGGCTGGGGCCGGCCCTGCCTCAGTGTGGCTCTGCACAGTGAGAAGAGGAGATGTGCTGGCAGCCTGGAGTGGCATCCGGCCCCTGGTCACCAACCCCGACTCCAAGGACACACAGTCCCTGTCCAGGAACCACGTGGTGACCGTCAGCGACAGCGGCCTCATCACCATCGCAGGTACTGCACCTTTGCTGCGCTTCCCTGGGTGATTTCACGCCAAGATCTTGTTCTGTGGTAATTCTCCAGCCCCTGTATCAGAAACTGCCGTCAGTGGCTGCAGGACTGGCTTGGAGCAAGCCCGGCACGAATCCCATGATACATGAAACGCACAGATGTGTCTGTAGCGTGTAACAGCTCGTGTTCCTCCTGCTTGCCCCAAATAACGAGGTGAGCGTGTGTTCCCCCAGGTGGGAAGTGGACCACGTACCGTGCCATGGCACGGGACACCATCGACACGGCCATCCGCGAGCACAAACTGAAGGCAGGCTCCTGTCAAACCATGGGGCTGCAGCTGGAGGGGGCTCAGGACTGGAGCCCCACGCTCTACATCCGCCTGGTCCAGGACTACGGACTCGAAAGTGAGGTGAGTCCGGGTTCCTGTGTTGGGGGGCTTTGGTCTTCCCCCAGATCAGACACCAGCAGAACCTGGACAAAGCTCTGGTGAGCCCGACGGGAGCTGGGGCAGAGACAGCTCTAACAGAAATAAAGTTAGTAATTGTCCCTCATCTTCCCCTTTTTCCTTCCTCCTGAATTTGACTGTTTCCTGCTTGAAAACGCTCTGACTTGCTGCAGTCTGTGTTCCTGGAGCCCCCCAGGAGATGTGGGTGATCTCGGTGTGGCAGGGAGCTGGTGTCAGTCCTGGTGGCACAGACACAGCAGGGCAGTACTGCTCCAACCCGCAGCACGCTGTGTTTCCTCCCGCGCTGTCACACTCCGGCGCCCTTGGCAGCCTGTTTGTTACTGGGGATGAGGGAATGGTCAAGGGAAACGTGTCTTTCGTGTGCTTTCAAAGCGTGCTGGGTGTGCTTTCCTCCCCACAGGTGGCTCAGCACCTGGCTTCCACCTACGGGGGCAAGGCCTTTGAGGTGGCCAAAATAGCCCAGGTGACAGGGAAGAGGTGGCCCATTGTTGGGAAACGTCTGGTGTCCGAATTTCCTTACATTGAGGCTGAGGTATGTGGGAAAACCACGTCACCCTCTGTGATTCTGTCCTTGGGACCAGCAGCTCGGTGGCTCTGTGAAACATCTCCAGCCTTACCTTTGGAGAGGCTGAGATGTTTTCTGTGCCTGTACCTGGAGCACACTTTACGTTCACGTACCGATACATACACGCGTTAATACATTTATGCACCATTAAATATTTACGTAGCGCCTATCTCCTACTTCACATACAAACATTTGATGCGGCTGGGCTCTGTGAGGTGCTCGGTGGCAGAGGGAGCTTTCCCAGCCCTGCCCCGGGGTTTGGCGGTGCCGGCGCCGCTCCGCCCCGCCGGCTGTGCGTGTGACGGGCGCTGCCCTGGCAGGTGGTGTACGGGATCAAGGAGTACGCCCGCACCGCCGTGGACATCATCTCCCGCCGCACCCGCCTGGCCTTCCTCAACGTGCAGGCTGCCCACGAGGCGCTGCCCAGGATCGTGGACATCATGGCCAAGGAGCTCAACTGGTGCGAGCAGCAGAAGAAGGTACGAAGGGCCCGCTGCAGCTGGTCTGGTTTGCCCGGGGAGTTCCCGTGTTAACCGTCCCGGTTGAACAGAAAACTGCGAGTGATGTTTTATTCCCGGGAGAATGAACCCCTTGGTGCCTCTCCTTCTAAAGGCTTCATCAAATGGCCGTGAAACGGGTTGGGGTCGGCCAGGGGCTGGAGGGGAAGGGGAAGATCTGACTCCTGTTGCTCCCCAGCCTTAGAAATGAAAGCAGGCTCGGCACTGCTGCCCTGTTCCTGTCAGTTATTTTGCTCCACTGACGCTTTCCAACAGATCTGCCGCAGCAAAGGAAGCTCCTGTAACCAGAAAGAGCCTGCCTGGTGTTGAGCTCCCTGATTCTTTTTTCTGATTTTGGACACACTAAGATATCAAGTGGGAGAGAAATGACATGTTGTAGGCCTGGCCTAAAAAGGCCATTTCTTCCTGAAAGGGGCAGACAGACTGTGTGTGTCTGAAGGCATGGATGGTCCTGAAAGTACTTACACAGAAATTAGCAGTCTGTACTCTGGATACCTTTTTCCAAGAGTAAAATGTGCCAAAGTTTAACTTTTGGATACTTTTCAGCTGCCATCTGCTTAATTTTGGGATCCTAGAAAAGTACTGGTTAAGTGGAAGAACCTAATAATAAAGTATAAAAAATAAATACTTGGGTAAGAACTTTCTCAGATACTCAGGTTTTGTGTTTTCATTGTAGGAGCAGCTCGAAACCGCCAAAACGTTTCTGTACTACGAAATGGGCTACAAAGTGAAAACAGATCAATTGACAAACACTTCTGAGATCTGCCTGACTCCTTCAGACATTGAGAGGTGAGTGAGGCAGGAGCGCGGCTGTGCTGCTGCCCTGCAGCCCCACGGCAGCCCTCACGAGCCAGCCCCTCCCTGACAGGTACAAGAAGCGGTTCCACATGTTTGACAAGGACAAGAAGGGCTTCATAACCATCGTGGACGTGCAGCGTGTGCTGCAGGTGAGCTGCCCCGTGCTCCTGGCTCCCCTGGGAGCGGCCAGCGCGGGCCCAGGGCGCTGAGCCCCCTCCTGCCGTGCTTGTCCCTGCAGAGCATCAGCCTGCAGATCGACGAGAACACCCTCCACGAGATCCTCAACGAGGTGGATCTCAACAAGAACGGGCAGGTGGAGCTCAACGAGTTCCTGCAGGTACGTGCTTCTCTTGCTCCGGGGGAGGAGGTTTTCAGACAGCTCTGGCACAGCCAGGGAGGGTTTCACCTTGCCTAGGGCTGGGGAGCAGGGCAGCGTTACCCGAGGTGTTGGGGCAGGGGCACACAGAGCCGTCCTCAAGCAGCTTGGAAATTCGGGGCTTTTTTCCCAGTCAGACTCAAAGAAGGGGTTCAACTTACAAAGTGCGCCCCGGCCCAGACCTGCGTTTGGCATTTTAAGCCCAGAAATGCTGTTTAAATATGTTTAAAATGATACAGGTGTCCATTGGAAAGTGCATGGCGCAGGTGTGCGCGCTGACGCTGTCCACAGCTGTTAAGGGTTGTTACAAAAATGAGTCAATATATAAAAAATTTGTTATTCTTTATATATATATTCTTATATATTTTATCTGTTTTATATATTTATATATAATTGCTGGTTTATTTTTATAAATAGCAGGTTTTATTTTTATTGATATTTATATATAATACCTATTTTTAGAGCTGTTAAGGGAGGTTATAAAAATGAGTAAATGTATATAAATATAAATATTTTAATATCTATCATACATATATAAATATATTTAAAATAATATGTGTGTCCATTGGAAGGTGCATGGCACAGGTGTGCACACTGACACTATCTGCAGCTGTTAAGGGTTGTTATAAAAATGAGTAAATATATAATTTTTAAATTATTTCTTATATTTATTTATTTGTTTATATATTTTAAATATATCTATTTATATATATATCTGTTTATTTTTATAAATAGCTGGTTTCTTTTTTTTTATATTTATATATAATAGCTATTTTTATAGCTGTTAAAAGTTGTTACAAAAATTTGTAAATATAAAAATTTTTCTATTCTTTTTATATATATATTTATATATATTCATATATATAATATCTATTTATTTTTATAAATAGCTGGGTTTATTTTTATTGATATTTTAATATAATAGCTATTTTTATCATTGTTAAGGGTTGTTGTAAAAATGAGTAAGTATATGTAAATATATATATTTAAATACATATAATATACATATATAAATATATTTAAAATGATACAGGTGTCCATTGGAAGGTGCATGGCACAGGTGTGCACGCTGACATTATCTGCAGCTGTTAAGGGTTGTTGTAAAAATGAGCAAACTAAGAAACGGAATAATAAGCAACTAAATAACCAAATATTTATAATAATATATAGTAACATAGCTATAATAATAATAAACTAAATAACTAAGTAATAAACTGAATATTATAAGGAGTGAGCTTGTAGTTAGAGCCCATCCAGGCCCTATAGCCCATTTTAACTCCTGGGCTGGCTAAATTGTCCCAATCTCTCTGAAAAAAACGACATGCATCTGCTTTTTGGGGGGCTTTCGAGTAAACCCAGGGGTGCTCCCTTTGCACATGCAGTTTGTCAGCTGGGCTGGTGTTTGAGGAGGCTGTTTTGGGGTGGTATTTCAGAGCCTGGCCTGTCTCCCCTGCCCCGTGGCAATGATGAATGCCAAACAGGAGGGAAATTAATGCTGGGGATTTTGGTCAATGTCAGCCCTTTCTTCACTGTGTCAAGTTAAACAAACAAGATCAAGGCAAAGGAAATGGTAATTGTCTCTCTGGAGATGAGCTGGGGATAAGAGCAGCATTGTTGAATCTAAATGCAGAAAATTTTCACAGGTTGTGTCCAGCATTAGCAAAAAGGAGTATTTATTTGGCTAAAATGCAGCAATTGAGCTGAGGAGCTGCAGCCAACTCAGGGGAAGGGGAGAAACCAAACCAGCCAGGGGGGAAGGAGAAGCCATGGCTTTGGGAGCTGGTGCTGATGTGCTCAAATGGGAGAGACCAGCCCAGCGGGGTTCAGGCTGCTGGAAAGGGCACCTTGTACCTCCACTGGAGAGCCTTCACTGGGGCAGCCCAGCCCTGGCCCAGTGAGCTGCAGTTTGGGTTCGTTGAGTCGTTGGTTGAGGAGCTGAAACAACCAGCAATTGTTGGTCTGTGATGTTTGGGCTGTTCTGGGTGCCAGGCTGAGCAGTGTCACCAGGAGTGCCAGCCCTGCTCATCCTTGTGCCCTGCAAAGGCCAGGCAGTGCTCAGGAGCAGTTTCACGAGGGTTTGTGCAAACCTGTGTCACCAGCACTGCCAGCCCTGCTTGTCCCTGTGCAGTGCAAAGGCCAGGCAGTGCTCAGGAGCAGTTTCACGAGGGTTTGTGCAAACCTGTGTCACCAGCACTGCCAGCCCTGCTTGTCCCTGTGCCCTGCAAAGGCCAGGCAGTGCTCAGGAGCAGTTTCACCGTGATTTGTGCAAACCTGTGTCACCAGGAGTGCCAGCCCTGCTTGTCCCTGTGCCCTGCAAAGGCCAGGCAGTGCTCAGGAGCAGTTTCACGAGGGTTTGTGCAAACCTGTGTCACCAGCACTGCCAGCCCTGCTTGTCCCTGTGCCCTGCAAAGGCCAGGCAGTGCTCAGGAGCAGTTTCACGAGGGTTTGTGCAAACCTGTGTCACCAGCACTGCCAGCACTGCTCATCCTTGTGCCCTGCAAAGGCCAGGCAGTGCTCAGGAGCAGTTTCACGAGGGTTTGTGCAAACCTGTGTCCCTCTGCACAGCTCCCAGAGCAGCCTGGGTGTGGAGCAGCAGCGATGGCGCTGCAGGGCTGAGCCCTCTCCTGTGCCTTGCACTGCTCCAGGGAAGCTTCAGTGCTGAGCAGGGAGGGTGGCGCTGAAACCAGCTGGGGCTGCCCTGGAAGGAGCGAAATGCATTAAATGTTTGTTGAATTCTTTAATGGCTCTGTTAAGGCAGTGCCCAGTACTTGGGTGTTTGCTTTCTGAAAACTTCCAAGTAATTGCGTTTCACCGCAGAGCTTGTGCAAGCCCTGGGCAAATATTTGTGGAGGTTTGTGTTGGAAACTAGAGCAGGTTGTGCCTGGGGGCTGCCTGGCTTGGAGCTGGGAGCAGAGCAGGGCTGGCCCTGGCCACCTGCACAGTGCTGGGGGAGCTCGGAGGGCTGGCAGAGGGTGGCAGCCCTGGAGCTCACGGTGCCCAGGGGTGATGGGGCACACTGGGCTGCCCAGGCAGGGAGCACAGCTGGCACAGAGGAGCACAGCTGGCACAGAGCCCGGGGGCACACGGGGCTGGGCTGGGTTCCTGGAGAGCCAGCTGCTGGCAGGGATGCTCCAGCACGGAGAGGGAGCCCTGGGAGTTGCTGCTGGGAGGTAAAGGCAACAGCCCCTCGTTAAATCAGGAGGAGTCGTGGAATGAATGCCACAGTGGCTGAGTGGGAAGGGACCTGGAAGCCCATCACGGCAGGAGGCAGTGCCTCTGCTGGGACAGCCCTGTCTGTGCACAGGCCTGGCCTTCCCCTGTGCCTCTGGAGCTGGGAGGGGGCCAGGGACATGGCCACGGCACACTGGCACAGCTGCAAGCGTGAGGAGCGGCTTTTCCCATGGGGGAAGGAATCTGAAGGATTCCTGCAGTCAATGGGAGTCAGAGATTGCATTTGGCGAGGGTGGATTGCTTCCCCAGCGCTCTCTGCAGAGCTGGCTGCAGGTAATTTCAGCTCTAATGCTGGCTTTATCCATGGGATAAAAAAGAATTAACTAAAATCTTAGCACTAGTGTGCTTTCACTGGGAGAGAGCAGAGTCCAGCTTCCAGGACTTAAAAGCAAATTAGTTTTAAAAGTCTATAAAGGAATTCGGATTTGAAGGAATTGTGGGAGTCAAGTACAGTGTCTCTCCAGAGAAAGGCACGTGGGTGCAAAAGGGCAGGTCTGGGATCAGTGGTGCATCAGGAATCACGAAATCCCTGCATGATGTGGGGTGGGAGGGACCCTAAGCTCATCTTCGAGCCAGGGGCAGGGACACCTTCCATCACATCAGGTTGTTCCAGCCTGGACTTTGAACACTTCCAGGGATCCAGGGGCAGCCACAGCTTCCCCAAGCACCCTGTGCCAGAGTCCTAAATGGGAAAAAATCCCGCATCTTCTGTGAGCTGCATCCTTCAGACAGTACAAATAGCCAGAGCAGGCCTGTGCCGCTGCTGGGTTATCCCACATTCAGAGCTGTCACGGAATGAGCCCCAGTGCTGGTGGCTGTCTGCACTGGGGGTGTCCTGCACTCTTCCAAGTGCGTCACATTTGGTCCTTCCGCCGTGTCTGCCACCCAGAGCAGTCCGTGGAACTCCTGGGAGGTGTGGATGGGCCTCAGCCAGGCCCCGCGGCCGCACTTTGGGTTCGGGAACCGGGGCGCGCGCGTTCCCGGCCGTGGCTCAGGGCCGGCGGCCCCGGTGACGTGTGCCGTGTCCCGTGTCCCCAGCTGATGAGCGCCATCCAGAAGGGCCGTGTGTCGGGCAGCAGGCTGGCCGTGCTGATGAAGAGCGCCGAGGAGAAGCTGGGGCGCCGCCAGGCCATCCCTGTGGACCGCAGCGGAGGGGGGCTGTGAGCCAGGGCTGCCGCGGCTCCCCGGGGCCCGGCACGGAGCCCGGCGCACCACGGCCCTCCCCAAAGACATCGGTGTGCTCGTCCTGGTCGTTAATGGTTCCTGAAAGACATCGGTGTGCTCGTTGTGGTCGTTAATGGTTCCCGAAAGACGTCGTGTGCTCGTCCTGGTTGTTAATGGTTCCCGAAAGACGTCGTGTGCTCGTCCTGGTTGTTAATGGTTCCCTTTCTGCTCCACGGCACCCTTGGGTGGCAGTGGCCCTGCAGGCTACAGGAATGCAGGCTGCAGGGAGGTGGGTGCACACTCACACTCACACAGGTGGGTGCACACTCACAGAGGTGGGTGCACACTCACACTCAGGTGGGTGCACACTCACACTCACACAGGTGGGTGCACACTCACAGAGGTGGGTGTACACTCACACTCACAGAGGTGGGTGCACACTCAGGTGGGTGCACACTCACACTCAGGTGGGTGCACACTCACACTCACACACAGGTGGGTGCACACTCACAGAGGTGGGTGTACACTCACACAGAGGTGGGTGCACACTCACACTCACACTCAGGTGGGTGCACACTCACAGAGGTGGGTGCACACTCACACTCAGGTGGGTGCACACTCACACTCACACAGGTGGGTGCACACTCACAGAGGTGGGTGTACACTCACACTCACAGAGGTGGGTGCACACTCACACTCAGGTGGGTGCACACTCACACTCACACAGGTGGGTGCACACTCACAGAGGTGGGTGCACACTCACACTCAGGTGGGTGCACACACACACACACAGGTGGGTGCACACTCACAGAGGTGGGTGTACACTCACACTCACAGAGGTGGGTGCACACTCAGGTGGGTGCACACTCACACTCAGGTGGGTGCACACTCACACTCACACACAGGTGGGTGCACACTCACAGAGGTGGGTGTACACTCACACAGAGGTGGGTGCACACTCACACTCACACTCAGGTGGGTGCACACTCACACACACAGGTGGGTGCACACTCACACTCACACAGGTGGGTGCACACTCACAGGTGGGTGCACACTCACAGAGGTGGGTGCACACTCACACTCACACGGGTGGGTGCACACTCAGGCACACCCTGCCCCAGCCAGGAACGTCTGCATCACCTTCACCTTTCGAGCGCTCGGTGCTCAGAGTGAATCCTGCCCTTTTACAAATGCAAAATCTCCAAGCTGCTTCTGCCCCCTCAGCAAGGAGCAAGGGAGGGAAAGCTGTGTTCTGGGGTGGAGATACCCTTCCAAAGGAGCAGAGCTGGCACTGCATGGGGCGTGGGGGTGCTGGAGACCTGTCCTGAGCCTTCTCGGGGTGGTGGCTTTGCCCTGTTCTTCCAGTGGTGCCAGTACTTGGCCACTCCGAAATTCCAGCTGGAAAACAAGACACCTGGATTAATCACCCGAGGTACTGATGTGGCTGAAAGCTGGGAACAGCTTCCCTGCTCCCCTGTGAACACAAATAAACTGCCTCTAGTGAATGGCGTTGTCTGCAGGCGGTGCTTTGTGCGGTGAAATAAAGGCAGAAGGTGTTCCATGCTAAAAGTGCTGCAAGCTTGGGGCAAACCCTGATGCTCTGTAGGATGGGGCAGGTTTTGGTGGCACAGCAGTCTTAAATGTTCATAAAAAAAAAAAACCAACAAAAAAAGTGTGTGTCTTGCATCCTACTAACTTTTCTAGGGGAAAAAAGGCAGTTTTTCAGCAGGTTAAATGAAAAAACCAAAGCGTGGAGCCCTCACTGGAGCTGTTCCCAGCACTGCTGTAGCTGCCTGTCCTCCTGCTGCTGGATTGGGCTGAGGCAGGTGGAGATTTCTGCCTGGTGTGGAACAAGGCCGGGGAACCTGGTTTACTGCTGGATTTGGCATCTGCTATGTTCCCTGAGCAGAGCAATTTCCACCTCAAACCAAGCTTTGCTTCCCAGGGGTCAGAATTTCTGCTGAGGTAAAATTTGATGTATTTAGCTGGCATCACCATGTCCACCGATGGAAAACGACAGGGCAGGAGTGAACAGCAGGGATTCCTTGGATGCTTTAGCAGGGAAAAGGGTTCCAGACAACGTGCAGATGCTGAGGAGTGGTGGGATGTAGCACAGTGAGTGCAGATGCCCGGATTGGCTGCAGAAGCACAGCCCTTAAAAAACACAAGCATTTAACATTCAGGTGTTGCAAAATAGTAGATAAGGAAGAAAAGGGCAAGGCTCACCTGAAATGAGTTCCTAAAAGGGTTTTTGCGTGTTCAGTTTGTTTTTTGATGCAGATGTTGTCCAGGGTCTGGCTTTGTGCTTGGAGCAGGGGCTGAGGAAGGGGAGTTGGCACTTGTGGCACCACAAGGATGTTTTAGTGAACAAAGGGGGTTGTTCCTGTGGCCAAGTAAAAGTCATGAGACCTTTTCCAGTTCACGTGAAGAAAAAATATTTCCAATATACTGAACAGGTTTTTTTTGTAAAGAAAAATGTTTTCACTGTTGAACAGCTTTTGTACAGTTCAAAGGGAAATTCTCCCCTCCTCTCTAACTGCATTGTTAAAATAATAACCTGAATTTACCTAGAAGGCAGGATTTCTGTGTTGTACCCAAAGTACGCTCTTTGTTCTCTTGTTTTGCTGATCCTGCATCTGGAATGTGACTGTGGGGCTCTGGCGGCTGCGTGTGTCCCTGGGCACGGATTTGCTTTGTGTCACCCCCTGCTCCCCTGCACCAGGCCTGCAGTGATGGGACAGCTGCATGTGCTCCCCCAGCAGCTGCAGCTGTACTTGGAGAACTCTGCAGCGTTCGTTTGTCCCGTCTCTCTGTGTGCAGGAGCGCTGGCTTTGCTCCAGGGGTTTATGTGAGTGTACTGTGGGAAGAGTTGTATGATCTGGGATGGAAAAGCAGGAATGGGAATTTTGGTTTTCTCTCTCTCATTTTTTTTTTTTTTTTTTTTTCCTGTGAAATGGAAGATTACTGGCTTTTCTGTGGGTATTTTGTGTTATAGATAACCTGTCCCTGTGGGGAGCGGGGATCCGTGCGGTGTCTGGGTGTGTGTAAATACGTGTACGGACACTCTGCGGGTTTACACGTGGCACTTGGGTCTGTTGTCAGGTTCCTGTTGCAGCCTGGGCTGTTCCATGCTGTGTTTGAAGCTGGGTGGTCATTTTTATAACTGTCCTGGAGTTTTCCTGCCATTATTTATTACCTTTGGTGTCTGGAATGAGCCGCATGCGTTTATTGAGCAATAAGAGGATGTATTTAATGTGCCTTGTTTTTAACTGCGTAAGCACTGAAAGCATGAATCAATAAAACTGGTTTAAAACGCTCCTTTTGCTGCCAGTTTGTTGTGACGGGTGCAGAAATACCTCGGAGTCACCCTGAAGAAGTTTCTTTGGGAAGGAGGACGTGGGGATGGATGTGTTCAGTAAACAGAGCCCAGGCTTCCCAATCTTAGCTCAGAACCGAGTGCTCTGTGGTTTAAACTCCCCTCTTCTCTCAGATCTGAGTGCTCGGCAGTTTAAACTCCCCTCTTCGCCCAGATCTGAGTGCTGTGCAGTTTAAACTCCCCTCTTAGCTCAGATCTGAGTGCTCTGCAGTTTAAACTCCCCTCTTAGCTCAGATCTGAGTGCTGTGCAGTTTAAACTCCCCTCTTCTCTCAGATCTGAGTGCTCTGCAGTTTAAACTCCCCTCTTGGCCCAGATCTGAGTGCTCTGCAGTTTAAACTCCCCTCTTGGCCCAGATCTGAGTGCTCTGCAGTTTAAACTCTCCTCTTGGCCCAGATCTGAGTGCTCTGCAGTTTAAACTCCCCTCTTAGCTCAGATCTGAGTGCTGTGCAGTTTAAACTCCCCTCTTCGCCCAGATCTGAGTGCTGTGCAGTTTAAACTCCCCTCTTCGCCCAGATCTGAGTGCTGTGCAGTTTAAACTCCCCTCTTCTCTCAGATCTGAGTGCTCTGCGGTTTAAACTCCCCTCTTGGCCCAGATCTGAGTGCTCAGCAGTTTAAACTCCCCTCTTTGCTGGGATTGAGTGCTCTGCAGTTTACAGGTGGGGCTGAGGAGCTGGGGAATCCCGCGCTGCCCTCTCCGGCTGGAATGGCAGCAGCCCCTGGGCTTGGCTGGTGCAGACATTTTCCACCTGGATTTTGACTGCGGCCAGGAGCAGTCCCCACCCACGGGTGAGTTTGATCCTGACCTCATCAGTAGCAGAGAACAGCAGAGATTTCCCAGTCCAGTGAACAGCAGAGATTTCCCAGTCCGTTCGGATCGTGTTCCACGTCAGGTGAGCCCGTGCTGCGCTTGCAGATGGATGTTCCGACAGAACGGATCCATTTTCCCTGTCAGGGAATCGGCAGCGCCCTTAGCAGCGCGAGCACAATCTTTATAATCTCCAGATTATTTCGTGGCTTAATTTACACTTGTAGCAAGGATATTGCACAGCTGCCAAGGAGCTGTGCCGATGCTGCACGTGGGAATGAACCAGGCCGGAGGGGAACTGCAGAGATTACGGATCTTCCCCTAATCCACGGCGCGTAAGTGAAAAGGCAAAGAATGTTTGCTGTGATCAGCTTTATCTCAAATATTTTGCAGCAGTAGAATTGCCTCGTGTCGAGCTCCTGGCTCTGCTGCTGCAAGGCACAGGAGTTTGGGGGCTGGTCCCCTCCTCTGGAATGGTCAGAAATTCAGATTTATTGCCCCGGTGTGGCTGTTGCAGCCTGGTTAGAACTACGATGGGGAATATCAAAGCAGAATTAATATTTCAGCCTCGGGGCCAAGCTGGGTGTTTCCTGAGCCAGAAGGGAACTGATGGCAGGTGATGGGGACAAGGCCACCCCTGGGGACAGCTCCGTGCCCTGGACGAGCCATGCTGGGGGCTCTTGTGCCTCAGGGTGGGAGTGCCGGTGGCACTGTCCCTGTAGGGTCCCTGCAGTGTCCCCACAGTGTCCCCACAGTGTCCCCATAGTGTACCCGTAGTGTCCCCACAGTGTCCCTGCAGTGTCCCCACAGTGTCCCCGCAGTGTCCCCGCAGTGTCCCCGCAGTGTCCCCACAGTGTCCCTGGGGTGTCCCCGCAGTGTCCCCGCAGTGTCCCCACAGTGTCCCCGCAGTGTCCCCGCAGTGTCCCCACAGTGTCCCTGGGGTGTCCCCGCAGTGTCCCCGCAGTGTCCCCGCAGTGTCCCTGGGGTGTCCCCACAGTGTCCCCGCAGTGTCCCCGCAGTGTCCCCACAGTGTCCCTGGGGTGTCCCCGCAGTGTCCCCGCAGTGTCCCTGGGGTGTCCCCACAGTGTCCCCGCAGTGTCCCTGGGGTGTCCCCACAGTGTCCCCGCAGTGTCCCCACAGTGTCCCTGGGGTGTCCCCACAGTGTCCCCGCAGTGTCCCCGCAGTGTCCCCACAGTGTCCCTGGGGTGTCCCCACAGTGTCCCCGCAGTGTCCCCGCAGTGTCCCCGCAGTGTCCCCATAGTGTCCCCGCAGTGTCCCTGCAGTGTCCCCGCAGTGTCCCCGCAGTGTCCCCATAGTGTCCCCGCAGTGTCCCCGCAGTGTCCCTGGGGTGTCCCCGCAGTGTCCCCGCAGTGTCCCCGCAGTGTCCCGGGGTGGCCGCGTGGCAGGAGGGGCCGGGCTCCCTGGGGAGCGCTGCCCTGGAGCAGCCGCCCTTGGCTCAGAGCTGGAATTCTGCTCCCTGAGCGATCGCTGCCTGTGCCGAGCTCGTCCCATGGGACCCGAGCAGGGGCTGGTGCTGGAGAACCTGGCGAGTTTCAGTGTTCACGGGATTTCTTCCCGGCCCCGGGCTGTGTCTGCCCCCGCTGAGCCCTCCGGGGCTGGGACAGGTATTCCACGTTTCCCAGGTGAGCTGTGCCCCCTGCAGCAGGAGGGATGGGCAGAAGGATGGTGGATGGACGGATGGTGGATGGAAGGATGGATGGAGGGATGCATGGATGGATGGATGGATGGACAGAGGGATGGATGGAAGGATGGATGGATGGATGGATGGATGGATGGATGGATGGATGGATGGATGGATGGACGGATGGATGGATGGATGGATGGATGGAAGGATGGATGGAGGGATGGAAGGATGGATGGATGGATGGATGGATGGATGGATGGATGGATGGATGGACGGATGGAGGATGGACAGAGGGATGTGTCACACACTCCACGTTTCCCAGGTGAGCTGCCCATCACTGCTGGGATGCACATCACCCTCTCCCTGGGCT
>JAKJHU010000604.1:82500-97500 GCA_022316685.1 Progne subis subis
AAGGTTCATGCTGTCTACAACTTCATCATTTTCTGCTGAATGATAATTACTTTATTCAATCATGTTCAAGGTTTTAGTGAAAGCTAGCATTGATTGATTAACTTCAATTACCATGCTTACATTTGCATAGATAAAAACTGCTTTTCAATTTGTGAGTGGCACGCTGGTGGAAACCCGGCGCTGGTATTTGCATTTCAATGTGGATAGTGAAGAATAAAGGTGGGAGAGAGGTCTGATCAGTGCTAAGCCCTTTCTGCTTCAGCGCTCGAGCATTTTTTCCATAAACACTGCTGTTATGATGTCGGTTTGCTCGCGCCGCTCCGAGGGAAGCGGGAGCCTCCTGTTTACAAGGCTCCGTGACAATTTAACAGCGAGCGGAGCCGGAATCAAAGCGCAGGTGGCGCGAATAAGCCGGGGAAGTTGTTGTGAAGGGTGCGGGGAAGTCCTTCCCTGGCCGGGCGGGCCGGCGGTGCGCGCTGCCCGCGGTGAGAGCCCCGGCCCCGGGCAGCGCCGAGCCCCCGCCGGGCTCCCGTGCCGGGGCTGCCCGGAGAGGAGGAGAAGGAGCGCTGCTCTCCCCTGGCCCGGGGGAGCTTCCTGCAGACACCACCCTTCCCAGCGGGCGGGCACGGCGCCGGGCAGCGCCGACAGCCGCCAGCCGCGTTCCGCCGGGTCGGTGCCCGGGAGTGCGGCGCGGCCGTGCGGGGATCGTCACCCTGCCCCTGTCCTGGGAGGCGGGTCGGGCCGCTCCCGGAGCTCAGCCGCTGCCCCGCCGCCTGCAGCCCGGTGCCCGCAGAGCCCAGCGCCAGGAGAGCGGCGCTGCCTCGAACCGGGCTGGGGACTGCGAGCGGGGCGCGCCGCAGAGCGGGCACAGCGGAACCGGGCTCGCCGGGATTCCCGCTCCAGGCGGGACAATCAGTCCTGTGCAAATCTTCAGAATCGGCTCTAAAAGCGTTTAAAATATCCCAGAACAGTTCGGGTTGGAAGGAGCCTTCGAACCCCTCTCATTAATTCCACCAGGAACTCATCCCATCAGTTCCCAGGCCTGAGCGAGCTTTCGGCAGAAGGGCAGCTCGGGGCTTGGAGGTTTTCTTCTTTTTTTTTTTTCCTTCTTTTTTCTAATAGAAGAAAATTAACTGATTTAGTGACTTCCCTTAGATTTTCTCTGATTTATATCCAAATATAACAAAGCAATTTAAAAAATAAAATAAAACAACTGAAAAATTAAACCGCAAACTGCTCCTCCATTAAGCGCACAGGTGGAGAGCCCTCGGCAGGGGATGGACACAACATCGACACCAACCCTGCCCCAAACTTCATCCCAGCAGCCCAAAGGAGTCGCTGAAACCTTTGTTTTGCTCAGGTAACTTTTTAAAGTGGCTCCCCTGCTCTGTGTGACAGCTCAGGCAGTTTAAGGATATTTCACACAGGAAAAGAGCTGAGCAAGGGAAGCTGGCCTGGGTCTGCGGTTTGTAATTAACCCTCGTGGTGAAAGGACTTGGATGGGGAGCTCTGGAATGTTCAAAAGGAACTCAGAAAAACCCCTTCTCGTTTCCTGTAGGTGACTGCTGCGGGTGGGTGCTGGCCTGCGGTCGGGCCTGGGGCAGGTGGAGCTGGACACTGCGCTGCTGGTGCCGTTTGTCCCCGGGAATGTCGGATTCCAGCCCTCAGGGCGAGCAGACACACACACAACTCCGGCGGTTCCATACCCCGACCACTTCACAATAGGAAGTCATCCGTTTGTTTTCCAGATCCTAATGCAACGGTTGCCATAAGAACACAAATTATGTGTACATTTTAATGCATCTATGCTTCATAATTATGCATGGTTGTGTGCTGTTATAATTGACATAAAATATAAAACAGGTCAAAGAGCAGCTATTAAAACTATTTTTCATTTTGCTTCCTGACAGCTCCCGACATCAATGCCGACTGCATTTAATAGGACCATACAGGGAATGCAAAGATAGTTATATAATTTCAGCCGTATTAAAGCCTCCACAACTTGCAACCTAATTATTTCCTGCAGTGTCTTGTTGTGAGCTGCATTGCTTTATTTGGAATGTGTTCGGTTTAAGATTAAACAATCGGGCTACATTAAATTAGCATGAAGGGGGAAAATCATAAAACTTTTGGATGTATTTCATAGGGGTCACTCTGTTAGGTTAAGAATTATCCCAGGAGCAATGATTTTCTGCCACTTAAGATAAAAAACAACGTTAGAATTGCGCTAATTCCGTGCAGTTATTCTAATCACTGAAGTAAATTCTACCAAAGGGCTAAATTGTAGCCGTACCCTCGCTCTGATCACAGAATGTCAGAGAGAATAAAAGGAAATCGAATAAAAATTGATGAATTCATAAGATCACAGAAAACCCCAGAGTGATTTGGGTTGAAGGGGACCTTAAAGCTCACCCAGTCCCACGCCTGCCCTGGGCAGGGACACCTCCCGCTGTCCCAGGCTGTTCCAAGCCCCGTCCAGCCCGGCGCTGACATCCCTCCTCTTGGTCATGGCTGCATGAAGACCAAGGAACAGGGCCCAGACCAATGGTTTCACCCATTACTGGTGACCCCTTCATTCTGGACCGGCTGAGGGCTCCCCGTCCCCTCAGGGAGGTTGGGTTTCTCTTGGAATCTGTGCCAGTCTGTATTTTTTAATAAATCCTTTTAAAATTAGGTTTGATGGGGACGTCTGCTGCAGGCTGAGAAGTGTCCCTGGTGATGTTCATGGGGGCACTGCTGCCTCCTGCCCCAGAGCCTCTGCGCACCCCGTCTGTGCCAGCCAGGACCAGACACCCCGGGGTGTGGGGTGGGTCACAGGATCCAGGAACACGCCGAGCTGGAAGGGACCCACGGGGGTCACCAAGCTCGTGTCCCTGCACAGACACCCAACCCTGCCCCACGAGACCCTCCCCTGGAGGGACCTGGAGGTGGTGAGCACGAATCACCTGAGCGGAGGTGGTGCTGTGTGGGGACAGGATGCGGCAGACACCAGCACCACCCCGGCCGAGGTTCCCGGCTCTGCGCTGCCCTGCCGGGGCTCGCGGGGCGGTGGGAGCACCCCGTGGATATCGGCACCCCTGTGCCTCACCAGCCCAGGCCAGGGTTGGGGGTGGATGGATCTTTCAGGAGAGGGATAACAGGCTTGAGAGGCCCTTTCTGTTGTAGCTGGCTGCCTGGAGCCCAGCTCTTGGGTAGGGGCTGAAAGCGATTGCCCAATCTGTGGCGAACGAGGAACGAGCGCAATCCAATTTCCCGAGGTAGAGGCAGCCCCACCCCGGAGAGAAGCATCACAAATGGCCCTTGTTAGCAGCTGGGCAGGGAGGGCCGGGGCTCGGGGCTGCAGCCCGGGCTCAGCTGATTGAGTGCGTTGGCTGTGGAGCATGGAAAGGTCTGTGCCTGTCCTTCCATCTCTCCTCAGGAGACCAAAGTTCTTCTCTTCCCGGGAGAGGTCTGTTGTGTCCCACTGTTACTGCCTCAGTTTGCATTTGGGCTCTTGCTCCTGACGATTTGCCTTTCTATGGCCATTTGCACAAGACGTTCCCCATTTTACACTTTTCCCAGAAAATATCGATGAGTCCCAGAGTCGCTGGTTTCCCAGATCCAGAGCAGGTTGCCTCTCCCTTGCCAGTGCTGAGGCTCTTCCCGAGGTCTGTGAAATTCACAAAATGCTTTTGTTTGGAAAAGCCCTCCCAGCCCATCCAGTCCCAGCTGTGTCCAATCCCACCTTCTCCCCACCCAGAGCTCTGAGTGCCAGCTCCAGGAATTCCTGGGACACCTCCAGGGATGGGCACTGCAAACCTCCCTGGGCACTTCCAAGCCCTGAGCTCCCTTTCCATGGGGAAATTCCTGCTGCTGTCCACCCTGAGCTCCCCTGGCCCAGCCTGAGGCCGTTCCCTCTCCTCCTGTCCCTGTTCCCTGGAGCAGATCCCAAATCCCCCCGGCTGTCCCCTCCCTTCCAGAGCTTTTTTCTGCAGTGCCCCATTTGCTGCCCCGGAATCAGGAGCCTGAGCCCAGCTAAGCCAGCCTGGAGGCTGGTGGTAAGCTGGGCTTTGGCTTTTCCTCAAGCACAGATTCACACTCCCAATCCTCTGAAGTGAAGATGGAGCAGCACATAAAAGCTTCGGATTCCATTACTGTAAAATGTTTCAGAAAAGTGTTGAGCTAGGTAATTACCTTAATCCAACCGCAATAGTTGGTCACAGCACACATTAGATGAGCATCCAGAGCCAGATTTGAACATGCAGTCAACCCGAACAGAATTAGCTCGGCAATAGTGGCCCGGATTTCTTAATTAGCTCTCGGTGGCAAGAACATTTAATGTTTGCAAAAGTCAAGTGCAAATTCCACAAGTGACACGGTCTGGGGAGACTTTGGAGGGTGCCGTGGGCCCGGTGCAGACCCCGCTGGCCCAGGCAGCAGCAGGGGCTGCTCCACTGAGCCCTCTCAGGGTCCCCTTAAACTCCTACAGCCCCACAATAAAAAGTAATGGTATGATTAACTTCGTAGTAATAACCCATTGCATGCAAAATACACATTTAACTCTAATTCTCATTGAACTACACAGAAGTTGAAAATATAATGGCCTTTCCCAGGCAGCTGATGGCACAGTTTAGTGCACCGTAATTGGCTCCCTTGGCTTATCTCGGGTTAATAAAGTAGATGGGATTCATGAAAAAGCGCCGTGGTCACTTAGCAATTGTTTAATTTCTGTAACGCTATTTTTTGGGTTAGAAAATTATTGTTTTCCAGTGGTGTTAAATATTTATGCGATGCAATTGAGACGCCTGGCACAGGGCACGCTGCTGTTAAGCTCACAAATCAATAGGTTACTGAAAAAAATGGAAATACAAAATATCATTTCAAGTGTAAAAGACGAGTTCTCAGCCCGCAGAACGTCCTGAGGTTTTGTGCCGCTGCAGAGGATGTACAAACACCTTGGCCCAGCAGAGGTGGTCACGACCTTGCTGTCAGTCAGACTGGCCCCTCTGTGCTGGCTGGGACAGACAGGTAAAACCCTGAGCTCTCTTCAGAAACTGCCCTGGCTCCTTGGACACCTGGGAAGAGAGAGCAGCAACACCAGGAACTGCTTCCACAGGGCTGGAACCTGTCCTGGTGGAAGCTGTCATGTCCTAGCAGATGACACTGCCCTGATACAAGGAAAGATTTCAAGAGTTTTGCACCCTGTGACGTCACACACTTCTATCCAAACCCCACACCCACGATCCCAGCGCTGCCACTCAGTTTTGGGAGCCTTTTCCACGGCCTCAGGTCAAATGCAGAGTTTGCTTGGGGGTCAGTGCCTGTCAACACAGAAAGTCTGGAATTCTCAGTGCCCAGGGTTCCAACAGTGCACCTTCTTAAAAAAAAAAAAAAAAAAAAAAAAAAAAAAAAAAAAAAAAAGGAAAAAAAACCACCAGAACTTCTAGAACTGGGTATTTTGAGCAAGACAGTGAATGTTACAGGCGGCAGGAAAAGGGAAAACTTCCAAGATGTCTGTAGAAGGATTAAATTTCATTTCTATCATCTCCACTATTCTTAGGGGTTTCCAGCTTTTAGAGAAGTCGGGGTGAAATCCAGCCCAGGTATAGGTGGGCTGTTAGGAGAGGAGTGATGGGGGGGTGACGGGGTTGGGCTGGGGAAGGAGATGGGCTGGGGATGGATGGAGCTGGGTTGGGGATGGAGCTGGGTTGGGGATGGATGGAGCTGGGTTGGGGATGGAGCTGGGTTGGGGATGGAGCTGGGTTGGGGATGGAGCCGGGTTGGGGATGAATGGAGCTGGGTTAGGGATGGAGCTGGGTTAGGGATGGAGCTGGTTGGGATGGATTAGCGGGGTTTGGGGATGGAGCTGTGGGGATGGATGGAGCTGGGTTGGGGATGGAGCTGGGTTGGGGATGGATGGAGCTGGGCTGGGGATGGATGGAGCTGGGTTGGGGATGGATGGAGCTGGGTTGGGGATGGATGGAGCTGGGTTGGGGATGGATGGAGCTGGGTTGGGGATGGAGCTGGGTTGGGAATGGAGCAGGATTGGGGATGGAGCCGGGTTGGGGATGGATGGAGCTGGGTTAGGGATGGATGGAGCCGGATTGGGGATGGAGCTGGGTTGGGGATGGATGGAGCTGGGTTGGGGAAGGAGCTGGGTTGGGGATGGATGGAGCTGGGTTGGGGATGATGGAGCTGGGCTGGGGATGGATGGAGCTGGGCTGGGATGGATGGAGCTGGGTTGGGGATGGATGGAGCTGGGTTAGGGATGGATGGAGCTGGGTTGGGGATGGAGCTGGGTTGGGGGTGGATGGAGCTGGGCTGGGGAGGAGCTGGGTTGGGGATGGAGCAGGATTGGGGATGGAGCTGGGTTGGGGATGGATGGAGCTGGGTTGGGGATAGGAGCTGGGTTGGGGATGGATGGAGCTGGGTTTGGGATGTGGAGCTGGGTTGGGATGTGGAGCTGGCTGGGTTAGGATGGATGGCAGCTGGGTTGGGGATGGAGCTGGGTTGGGGATGGATGGAGCTGGGTTTGGGGACGGATGGAGCTGGGTTGGGGATGGATGGAGCTGGGTTGGGGATGGATGGAGCTGGGTTAAATTGGGTCAGTCTGGCTCAGGATTGGCTTGGGTGGCTTTTGGGCTGGGTGTGTGGGAACTGAAAGAGGGGAGGACTTTTCAATATGCGTTGAAACATTTTGGAGCATAGAAAGTTTCTGAGCTGCAAAAAATAAGAACAAGCAACTCTTGTATGCTGTAAGGTGCAGGAATGGTAGCATTCATTGATTCGGACTTCACTAGATTCTTGTAAGCTTTTAGCATCAGCCTATTGGCTAAAAAACTTCTAAAAGGCCTTGTTACAAGAAGAAACTTTGGCTTCTGCTGTTATGACGTGAGTTTTAACATCTTTTATGTCTCCGCCTTCACTGAGACTGATTATGAAATAAAAAATCTCATGGAATGACTCTCGGTCACCCTGTCCTGTTATTGGTGCATAGATACAGCAGGGCTGCGTGGGTTGCTGCCCACGGATGAGGAGAAGTCATGGGTTGAGAGGGGCTGCCCTGACCCTGCAGCAGACATCCCAGCACATCCCAGCACATCCCAGCTCATCCCAGCACGTCCCCCACACATCCCAGCACATCTAAGCACATCTGAGCACATCCCAGAACATCCCAGCACAACTGGGAACACCAAGCACAGCTTGGGGTTCATGGCCCCGAATTATGACAGCTTTTGTCAAAGACATCTTCCAAAAAAACACTGCAACCTCTGACTGAGAAATTCGATTGTCTTTTAAAGTAATGTAGCAGTGGTGTAATCTTTGCCTCTGTGACCCCTCTCATTTCCTGTGGGTTTAAGTAGAGAGCTCCAATTTAAAACCTTTTATACTCTGGAGTTGGCGCCCACCCTCTCGGTGACACTGCCCAGTTATTTAACACTTGGGGTGGCTCCCCCCTCAAAGAGAGGGGGGAGATGTTGGGGTACAAACCCCACTGGGCCCCATCCACAAAGGCCCAGCGGTGTCCAAAGGTGTGAGGACTTCTGAGAAATTAAGATGCACAGAAGGAGAATGAAGTAGACAGGCATGAAGTAGGAATGCAAGTTCGGTTTTAAATAAACAGAGTATTTTTAAGTGCCTTGAACAAATAAGAGTAAGAAAAAGACCTAATGGTCTTTTTGAAGACCTGCTGGCCCAGAGGAGGTGGTGCAGCTCGCTGCCTCAGCTCTACCCTGCCTCTCTCCCGTCAGCCTCTTGCCTCACCAAGTAATCAGCATTTATTGTTTTTAGCAGAAACATGGGTGGATCCTGCTCTTTACAGGAAAAATGGCACCTGAACTTCATTCCAAAAGGAATTCCAAAATGGCACAGTTCCTTGGTGCTTGACATCAGGTAAGGACTTAGGGCTGGTTCTGGGCACAGGCCCTCACAGGGCGGGGCGCTTAGGAGGGGGCTGCAGGCTGGGGATGAGATTGGAGCTTCACACATTTACAGGGCACAGGGAGCCTGGCAGCACCAGCCCCAGAGGTTTTCCCCA
Organism: Progne subis subis; assembly: GCA_022316685.1. Lineage (NCBI taxonomy): Eukaryota > Metazoa > Chordata > Aves > Passeriformes > Hirundinidae > Progne > Progne subis. Next base: position 90,518 of record JAKJHU010000604.1, read on the forward strand.
GCAGCGCAGTTTCAGATGGCTCTGCACAGCATCATCTTCCGTGTCCTGGGCAAGAGGTGAGGAGGGTGCCAAAAAGTGACCCAAACTCTCATCAGCCCTCTGACTGGGCAGTGTAAAGACGTCCTCAGGTCTCAGCTGGTGCCCAGGGATGGGCAGCCTCCGGGGCAGGAGCTGATCACTTTTATCCTGCGTTTTCCCAACCCTTGGTGCCTGTGACACACCTCTGCCTGGCCCCTCTCCTGTGCTGGGGTTTTGTGTAAGCTGGCTGTGACTGTCACATGTCCCCCAGTGAGAGGCTGTCACCTTCAGCTGGGCTGTGGGCTGGAGTCACATGAAGTTCGCTTCTGCCTTTTCCAGCCTCGCTGCTCTCACTTCCCCCTGCTGACGCTGGGTCTGGGGACAAGAGGAAAACCCCACAGCACTGCCACCAACAACCTCCCCATCCCTGTCCCCACTTCTCCATCAGCCCCGGGGCTCCTCCACCCTGTGGGGACAGCACAGAGGAAAATCCCCTCCGGGAAGCCCAGGCTTTGGGAGCTGCTGCTCTCTTCAGGTGTCTCCACGGGCAGAGCACCCCGCAGGGACATTGCTGGTGGCAAAGACAGGCTGTTGTTCCCTGAGGTGAAGAATGCCCGGGGAGGTTTGGGGTCTCCATCCCTGGAGGTGTCCAAGGAAGGACTGGACACGGCACCCAGTGCTCTGGGCTGGGGGCAAAGTGGGGTTTGGTCACAGCTTGGACTCGATGGCCTTGGAGGGTTTTCCAGTCTCAGTGATCCTGGGATCCTGTGAGAGGTCACTGGTGATGGTCAGGTTTTAACAAACCCACACGAGGTCGGTGGTGCCAAGCACCAGCCCATGGCCTCCCTCACGTTTCCCGTGTCCCCAGCCTGGTGTCCTCCTGCAGGGCACAGCTCCGACAGCTCCTGCCTTTTGGGACAACTCATAAAGGCTTGAACATTAATAACGTGATTAGCTACAAATTAGTTAAGAAGGTTTTGATGGCAGGTTCCCCCCTCACTCCGTGGCTGCATCCGAAGATGTCGTGTTTGAGCAGGTGACAGTGTGAGCCACAACTCTCGCTGACGAGTAAAGGAGTGTAAGGCAGCATGGTGTTGTGCCAGCTGTGCTGGGAAACAGGGACGTCAGTGGGGACACGGGTGGGAAAATATATAAAAATATATTTATATATAAATATATAAATATATATTAAAATATAAATATAAATATATAAATAAATATATAAATATATAAAAATACATAAATACATAAATATATTTTATGTGTAAACATATAAAGATATATTTATATTGTATATAAATATAAATATATAAATATAAATTTATATAAATAAACATATAAATCTATAAAGTCTCTGCACAGAACCAGCCATTGCTGCGGGTTTCAGGTTAGGGTTTGGTGTTCCAATAGACTCAAACCGTGTTTTGTTCTAAGCTGGAGGTTACTCTTGGATAAAGTTTCCAGCCAGGCTGGGAGCAGAGGGGCCGGAGCAGCGGTGCCGGAGGGCAGGGCAGGCCCAGGAAAAGAAAAGTTCCCGGCTGGAGCGCTGGAAGTGGGGATGGAGAGGCCGGGCAGGGGCTGGGCAGGGGACATTGTCCCCACGGCGATGGGGACACCGGCGGGTGCCGCCCGGCCACTGGTGCCCTGTCACTTGTGCCCCCGCTGCTGCCTCTTACCGCCCGTACCCAGAGCACAGAGAACACGGGGCTCCCAAAGCGCCTCCTTCCCCCTCATCGCTGCCATCCCAGCACCGAGGGGAGGCTGAAGGACACCGGTCCCTGAACACCCCCGGGAGCTGCTGCTCGCAGTGAGGGACAGGCGATCAGTCTGAGCTGCTGCCAGCCCGTCACTGTCCCCTCCTGCTGCCCCAGCAATGCCTCCCTGCTTTTTGTGCTCAGCTCATTCAGCTCCTGTGTTTTCACAGCCTTCATCCTCTCTCCCACAACCCAAAACTTAAAAAAAAAAAAAAAAAAAAAAAGCCAACATCTTATGGTTGTTTTCCCACAGCGAGTCACTGGGGAGACACTTTGGAGCACTCTTGTCAAACACAATCTTGATTGCATTGCAGAGTGTCTGCAAGGTCTGCCCGGCAAGAAAAAATGGAATAATCTGATTTTGCCACAGCATTATGATAAAACAAATTCAGATGGAAACTCAACCTTCTTCCCATAGCCTCATTTAATTCCCTTCTGTCCTGTCAACATTTCCACACAAGCATTGTGAAAAGTTGTGGTGAGTGCAGATGACTCGTCACTGCTTCAGTCCGGGTTTATTCTGAGAGTTTTCCGTGTTCTGCTGCTGGGAACCTTCTTCCCCTCCCTTGGCAGGTGAGTGACAGCCTGTGACAAAGCGCTCCCAGGGCTCTGCCCTTTGTTTGCTGCACGTTGCCATGGCACTGAGACTTCACCAACAGCCATAAACAAACCGCATTCAGAAGAACAAAACCCAAACAATCCCTAATTAAATTAAAATCTGGCAGCAAAAATAATGTTTTCTCTCTAAATGTTGTACCATTTTTCCTGAGCTGCTGGCCGTGCCTGCCCTGACACTGCTGTCACCCGTCCCTCAGCTTCAACCTTTGCCTCTGCCTTCCCTCAACCACTTTTGATCACAATCTGCAGTTGCTGAGGAGGTATCAGGTTTTCTATAAATAAAACACATTCTTTCTGCTTCTGGGTAACACATGAGAGGGAGAGGAAACAGCCTCAAGTTGTGCAGGGGATGTTCAGGTTGGATGTTAGGAAAAATTCCTTCTGGAAAGGCTGTTCCACCCCGGCACTGCCCAGGGCAGTGGTGGAGTGCCCATCCCTGGAGGGATTGAAAAGCCCTGTGCATGTGGCACTTGGGGACATGGGGCAGTGGTGGCCTTGTGCTGGGGGAACAGATGGGCTCGATGGTCTCAGAGGGCTTTTCCAAGCCAAACCAGTCCATGACTGCATCTGAGGGTCCCTGCAGCATCCCACTGCCGGCCGTGACCCCCCCTCCCTGTCCCCTCACCCTCGCCCAGGCTCCGAGCTCTGCCTCTGAAGATCATTAATCATAGATATAATTTAATGACAGCTGGGTCGTGTCCTGCTAACTAAGTACACCTTGTTTGCCTCAAAATGCTAATGGCTCCTCTGAATCATTAATGAGGGACAATTGGTACGGAGCCTAATAATCTTGTGTGGTCTAGTTACAGATTTATTCATAGGAACCCGAGTCCTTTGTCATGGTAAAAAGCAGCAAAATCAGGTTGTGCAGAGCAGCTCTCAGTGGCACCAGCTCAACACACCAGCTCCGAGCGTGTGCACATCAAAACAGCTGGGGCACATCTTTCCTGGAAAAATGTGAGATCCGCGTCCACGTCTCTCGGTGTGGATCAGATAACACTTTTCCCTTCAGGCCATCCCGTTGCTTTCAATGGGAATATTGGAGAAATTGCCTTTTTCAGCGTGGAGAGAGTTTGTGCCGTGGTGGGCATCGGTGTGTGAGGGGCATCTCCTGCAGAGGAGCTCAGGGCACGGGACCCCCAACACCGGCAGTGCCGGGTCTGGCCCCAGGGAAGCTTCTGCAGCTCCCGGCGAGGCTGTGTTCCCTGCAGGGAATATTGGCAGAGGAGTTTGAAATGTTGGACTCTGCTCTTGAAGGTCTTCTCCACGGGTGGGAGAAGCTCAGTGTGGAGGGCGCTGGCCCCGGCAGAACCCCGGCTCGGCCCGAGGCTGAGCTCCGTCCGCTGGAAACCTTCCCCTGCCCCCGATCGGAGCTGCTTCCCGATCGGAAATCGAAGGCTCCCTCTGCTCCCAGGAGTGTCATTAGCCGAATTCCCATTGACTCCCGCGGCAACAGGATGGGACCTCGAGTCTGTTATTCTCTTTTCCTGAAAAGATCGATTATCTGGGGAAGTTTCCACAGGGGGAGGGAGGGAGGGTGTGTCTATGAGTGTCTGAGGGCCGGGGCTGTGTCAGGGCCGAGGTCCAGCTCGGACAAGAGCTCCCTTTGAGCGCCGCGAGCCGCCCCTGCTCGGGCTGTGGGGCCCACGGGACCCGTGTGGTGTTTTCCGGCTCGGCTTTGAAGGGAGCCATTTACTGCGGCGCGTTTCTCCGCCTGCCCCCGAGCAGGAGCCTGCCGTGGTCCCAGCCCGCCCCACGGGCCTTCTGCCCCGGGCTGATGGAGGGGAAAGCCCCCGGCCACAGCCTCATCAGCATGGCCCAGCGTGTGGGGAGAGACCCAGGCACGGGCCTGTGCCAGCCTGGGGACACCGGGCCTGTGCCAGCCTGGGGACACTGGGCCTGAGTCAGCCTGGGGACACCGGGCCTGAGCCAGCCTGGGGACACCGGGCCCGTGCCAGCCTGGGGACACCAGGCCTGTGCCAGCCTGGGGACACTGGGCCTGAGCAAGCCTGGGGACACCGGGCCCGTGCCAGCCTGGGGACACCGGGCCTGTGCCAGCCTGGGGACACCGGGCCTATGCCAGCCTGGGGACACTGGGCCTGTGCCAGCCTGGGGACACCGGGCCTGAGCCAGCCTGGGGACACCGGGCCTGTGCCAGCCTGGGGACACTGGGCCTATGCCAGCCTGGGGACACCAGGCCTGTGCCAGCCTGGGGACACCGGGCCTGTGCCAGCCTGGGGACACTGGGCCTATGCCAGCCTGGGGACACCGGGCCTGTGCCAGCCTGGGGACACCGGGCCTGAGCCAGCCTGGGGACACCGGGCCTGTGCCAGCCTGGGGACACTGGGCCTATGCCAGCCTGGGGACACCGGGCCTGAGCCAGCCTGGGGACACTGGGCCTATGCCAGCCTGGGGACACCGGGCCTGTGCCAGCCTGGGGACACCGGGCCTGAGCCAGCCTGGGGACACTGGGCCTATGCCAGCCTGGGGACACCGGGCCTGAGCCAGCCTGGGGACACCGGGCCTGAGCCAGCCTGGGGACACTGGGCCTATGCCAGCCTGGGGACACCGGGCCTGAGCCAGCCTGGGGACACCGGGCCTGTGCCAGCCTGGGGACACAGGGCCAGGCCGCTCTGGGATGCCTGGCACGCAGCTGGCCCTGCTCTCCTGGCTTTGGGGTGAAGCCGGTAGGAACAGAGCGAAGTGGATTTATGGGAGCGGCCAGTGCTGCCCAGGGTGCAGCTCTGAGCTCACACTCGGTGTCACCCGGCTCTCTGCACACCCCAGCCACACAAAACAAATCCTGTTCCTGCTGCACACCAAGGACACCTGGGACAAGTGTTCAGCCCAACAGCACAAACAACGGTGGCTGGAGGGAGGAACAAGGAGGATGGGACTGCAGAACCTGGAGCTATAACTGGACAATTAAACCCCAATGTGCAAACGTGTGGGAACTGATAGTCGTCAGAAATTAGATTTTAGGCTCCAGGCAGTAGCTTGAAGCCTGTGGGAAAAGCCAAGTACATAACTCTCTCACTTAGGCCTGGGAAATCATAAGGAGGAACCCCAAACAATCCCTCCAGATATCTTCTTCCTGACACCTGGTGTTTTTCCAAGTTGTTTACTGGTAAAGATGTTTACTGAGGGGTGTTGATCTGAAACAACTAATAATATCCATTGTACCAAAATACTGTATAAAAGACCTTGTCTTTCAATAAACCTTTGCTATAATGGCCTCCGAAGAAACCGGAGTTGTACGTATAATTATTTGAGCCATCCCGAATGGTAACAATACAAATGGACCAAAACTTATAAAAGTGTAAGGCTTTGTGACTGGTCAGCCATTTTGGGTCCATTTTGTGACCATTTGGGGTCCATTTTGTGTCTCTTTTCTGTCCATTTTGGGTCCACCTGGTGTAGCCCTGGCCAGGCTCTTGTCCTCCCCAAGGTGTACCTTAAAGGTCTGTCAATAAATATCTACTTTATTCTCTAGCTCTGTCCAGTCTCTGTTCCAGGTCACCTTCCAAAGCATCAGGCTGGCAGAGCAGGTGGGCTGCAGAGGCCAAAAGCTGGGACTTTAGTGAGGATTGCAGTATCCTTGCAGCACTTTTGTCACAAGAATTCAAATATCTGATAGCTAAACCTGCTGGCACAGATTTAGATGTCAAAATGAACGGCAATAATCTTGTTAATGGACCTTTTCATCTCCTTTGAGCTCTGATTTTGTTGAGGCAGAAGTTGGGCAGCCAGGTCACAGGTTTGACTCTTCTCCTTTTTCAATACTTGTGCAGCATCCAGCTGGGAAAGGGCCTGGGGATGGAGAAACCAGCAGGCAGGGCTTTTACTGGATTTTTTTCCTTCATGTACAAGCATCTCTCTTTGGGGCTGGCTGAACATTCCATCCATGGAATAGCTGAAATCCTCCTGCTTTATATTTTCTCTTTTCTCATATTTGCCCTCAGTTGAATTTGGCAAGTAATTGGCAAATAATTTTGGCTGGTGGAAATTTTTCTTTTCATCCATGAATTCATCCTCCAAGACGGCTCACTGCACCTGCCAGTCTCTCTTTTTGGGATCAGTTTTCCTGTCTTACTTGGCCTGAGTTCGGAGAAGAGTCCATCCATCCCAGGTCTGAATTTTTGTGCTTTCACTGAGGTGAAAAGAGCAGATACGGTTTTCCAGAGAGCTCGCGGCTGAGCTGGGGCTGAGGCTCTGCTGAGCTAAATGAATGCTCAGGAAAACCAGTGAATAGGAAAATAATGGAGTGATCCAGGATTTATAGCACATCTTGGAAACATCTCAATAAATTCCAGGATCCTCTCTGCATCAAGGATGAAGTGTTTCAAGGAATCTGACGTAGAAATCATGTTCTTAAAAATCTGCTGTTTCTCTAAATAATCAAAATTCTTCTTTTTTAATTATGCAAATTTAAGTTGCTGAGGAACAATTGCTTGATTAGACCAGTTGGTACTGACCTAATAAATTATTTTGAATATTTTTCACAGGAAATTGATTTAATTGAAGCTTTTGTTAGCCCCTGCAAATGCACTCGGTTCATGCCACAGCACCCAGGAATTTATAAATGGGCTCGGA
>JAKJHU010000604.1:102500-141070 GCA_022316685.1 Progne subis subis
CTCCGTGCTCCTGGCCCCTCCGGTGGGGCGTTCCCGGGTCTGTGGTGATCCTCACGCTGCTCACGGCCACCATCCCCATCTCCGGGCCTATCCCGCTCTGCCAGGCTCGTCAAGGGCGGATGATGTCTGCCTCAGTGAGCGCCTGCTTTGGGAATGCCCGGGGGCACCGCTGTACCAGAACCCTCGTGGGTCTGATTGCCCCATCCCAAATTTCAGTATTTCAAAAGTAAACCTGGAGATGAAAAGGGAAACCTCAGCCCTGTGCCCAGGTGAGGAACCAGCATTCCCAAGGGAAACACGGGGGTCCTCCTCTGTGTTCTCTTCATCCAAGGATGGGATGGGATGGGATGGGATGGGATGGGATGGATGGGATGGGATGGGATGGGATGGGATGGGATGGGATGGGATGGGATGGGATCCATGGGATGGGATCCATGGGATGGGATCCATGGGATGGGATGGGATGGGATGGGATGGGATGGGATGGGATGGGATGGGATGGGATGGGATGGGATGGGATGGGATGGGATGGGATGGGATCCATGGGATGGGATCCACGGGATGGGATCCATGGGATAGGACAGGACTCCTGTATAAAAGCCAGGTCCTGCCAGTCCAACCATCAGGAACCTGGTGTCCCAGGGCGCAGCCATGCTGGAACTGTCAGTCTCAGTGGGAAGGGGGCTTTGATCTTCCATACCCCCATTTAGTTTGAAAATCAGCATTTTTGAGAATTTTTTAATGGCCTTATTTAGGAGCATCAGGGCAGTGTAAGCTATCTTATGCAAGTCCAACAAACTGCAGCAAGGAGCAAACCCCAGACAGAGCAAGCATTCAGATTCGGGGCTGTGCTCTCAGCTTTCTCATGGCCATTCTGCTCATGTCACAAATGACTGAAAGCACTTGGAGGTTTGTTCTGCTACAAACAAAGAAAAGAAAAAGTGAGGCTGGGTTTGTGTACACATAGATACATATATACCTATATTTAAAATTTATTTCAGTTGTATTTACAACAAACCTCTCTCTGGACCTGACTCGGATGCCTGTCCCAGGCACGTTGACGGAGCTGTGATTTAAACATCCTGCCATGGCTCTTGGCTTCCAGAAATGGCCTGTGGGTGGATTGGGCAGGGGAGTTTTCCCTACACCACCCACTGCAATACACAAATATAGAACCATAGAATAATGGCGTGGGTTGGGTTGGGAGGGACCTTAAAGCTCATTTTGTTCCAGACCCCTGCCATGGGCAGGGACACCTCCCACTAGACCATATACATAAAGTATATATAAAATATATATATATATATATACACACATGTGTGTGTATTTTGTATATATGCACATATGCACTATCTTGATACAGATAGAGATGATAGATATAGATAGATATAGATATAGATAGATATAGATACAGATACAGATACAGATATAGATATAGATATAGATATAGATATAGATATAGATATAGATATAGATATAGATATAGATATAGATATAGATATAGATATAGATATAGATATAGATGCTAAAGAGAGAGAGAGAGAGAGAGAGATACACATAACATACCGTGCCTTCTTTTAAAAACCATTCTAATATTTGGCTGATGAAAGTCCTGGAGATGTTTTTCCCTCTGCCCATGCTCTGTGAACAGCGGCGCTGCCGAGCCCGGCCGGGGTCACTCTGGGGGTGCAGGTGCCCAACCCGGGCCCCCCGAACCGGAGCCCGGCCGAGCCTGCTGCTGCCGTACCCCGACCTTCGAGCCCGGGGAGAAGAATCCTCCGGGCTAATTAGCCAGGCTATCCCCTCGTTCCCAACCCCACCGCCTGGAAGTGCTCGGGACCCCAGCAGCTCGCGGCTCATCAGCATTCGGCGTGGCTGCCAGGGCGCGCGGGGGAGCCGAGATAACCATACGGGCAGAGATAAGAGCAATCGATGGAAACACAAACAAACACCCGCGGGCCGGCGCTGGGGACCTCGCTGCCATTTCGATAACCCTGCGCTGGCAGCGCTGCCCCCTCTCCCGCGGGCCACCGCCACCGTCCTGCTGGCACCTGCCACCGCCACCGTCCTGCTGGCACCTGCCACCGTCCTGCTGGCACCTGCCACCGTCCTGCTGGCACCTGCCACCGTCCTGCTGGCACCGCCACCGCCACCGTCCTGCTGGCACCGCCACCGTCCTGCTGGCACCGCCACCGTCCTGCTGGCACCGCCAGCGGCTCGTCCCGGCTGGATGGAGAGCTGGGATCCGCTGTGCGCACCAGCAGGAGCGGTTTCCCCAGCGAGCGGAGGTGTCGGGATGAGCGCATCGCATCCCCTGTGGGCAGCGGCAGCTCCCAGGATTCCCAAAGTTGGGATGTGGGAGGCAGCGGCCAGCTCTGAAATCGGGCAGGGCTCTCCCGTCCCGCTCCCGTCCCGCTCCAAGGACCAGCGGGGATCCCGGGAAGCCCTCAGGCACCCCGGGCGGTGGCACCGGGCGCGGGGCAGCCGCAGCAGCTTCCCCTCCTCCAGCTCACACACAGCGAGCGCGGAGCCCTCCTGCCTCTGCCCACCCTAAGCTGTGCTTTTTTTTTTTTCTCAGCAGATATTTTAGGACTTAGTTGAAATCAAATAGAAGTTTTTTTAATCTAGTCTAAACCTACTAAAACATTCACTACTCTTACTGCCTAATACATTTATTCATGGCCTATATATATTCTCCACTATAACTAACCTCTTTTTTCATGTCTTCATTTTTAATAATATTGCTTATGTGAAAATTGCTGGATAAATTATTCAATTCTCTCCATAATCCAGTATATCCGCAGTAAAACTGCTAACCTGGCGCTGCCAATGCATTCATAATAATTTTTGGTTATTTGTCTGTGTTCCTCCCCTCCCTCCCTCCCTCCTATCCATCCCCCCTTGGGCTTTCCCCCACCATGGAGAAGCATTTTGCTCTTACGTGACAAAGATCTACACACAGGTCAACGTGGATTTCACCTGGAATGCCGTGCACACATTTAACTGTGGGGTGAGCAGGATTGTTAATTACTCCCACAACCACGAATCCACAAAGCCTGACCTCCGGCCACAAAAATATCTATTTTAGGGGACAGCAGCCAGGGTTCGAGGTCAGCCCCCAAGCTGGGGTGCAGGTGATCAGCCTGAGGAGGAGGAGTCCTGCTCCCGTGGGAGGATGCCGAGAGAGGGAGGGAAGTGCAACAGGAAATGTCCAAGGCCAGGCTGGAAGGGGCATGGAGAAACCTGGGCTTGTGGAAGGGATCCCTGGCTACAGCAGGGAGCGGGAGGAGATGAGCTTTGAGGCCCTTTCCAACCCAACCCATTCCATGCCCTGTGGAAGCAGGCTCATCCCCAATGCTGATGCCAGGAGGAAGAAGCGTCTCTCTGTGGCAGTGTGCAGGTCACCCTGCCGGGCGGGGATGTTGGGGTATCCCCGTCTGCTGGGGTAGCAGGGATGGGACCGTGGAGGGCAGACATGATTTGGGCTCAAATATTAAAAGTATCTGTGGTGCATTTGTGATGCATGGGGCCCGTCCTCATCACACGTGGTGAAAATTAAAAATGAGACTGAGAGCTTCACCCCCTTTCCTCAGGGCTGGGTCTGTCCGTGGCACCCCAAAACCCACCTCACCCCTCCCTCGGCGTCCCCCTTCATTCAAGGATGTCGAACTGCAGCAACAGAGCCATTGGAATAAAAAAGGGGCAAATAAAATGCTGAGACTCAGTTTGATCTAACTCAACCTTTTCAAATGACTACACTAATTTTCGACATCTGAATTTAACTGTGTGTTTGCCCCCCTATAAACAGGACGAATAAACACTATATCATTTTTACACTTGAACTGTATTATGATTTTAATGCAGGCTCAGGTGAGATGAGGTCAGAGGATACAATTAAATGGATCTGGTACCATCTGGAGATTAGGGTCTCTTTAACCATGCTTGGGTGATTTATCCATCAGCAACTCATGTAGTGCTTCATAAAAAGTGGTATCTGTTTTAAAAAAAAAAAAGGTATTAAACTACAGCCCATTTTTAAAATTAGAGGCTAAAATATTATGTACTTGCAGGCAGGCAGTTTATTTCTAAACCACTGGCACAGAGATCCCTGCACGGGAGTAAATCTCCCGGTGCGGATTCGCGTGTTTGTTTATGCGGGGCTGCTTTGTGCGGGGCAGAGGGAACACCCAGCCAACGCCAGCCCCGAGGCTCAGGGGGACCTGCCCTGCTCCCATCCCACTTCTGCTCCCCACAGCCCTGGGAAGGGCCGTGCCAGGAGGGAGCAAACAAAACCTGGGAGCCTCTGACCACCTTCTATCGCAGGGCTGCACGTAATGGTCTCTGGCATTCGCCACAATTTATTCCGTAATAAAACAAAATGGGTGCAAAATCAAATATTTAAAGTGTCAACTTCCAAAGCGAATGAGTGGCTAAAACTCGGTTTAATAATTGATCCATCAACGTGCAGATCAAAGGTAAGGCCAAAATTAAACAATTATTTTTCTGAAATTATATTTGATTAAAAATTTCCTGAAAGGAAAACAATTCAGCCATTCTTGTGGACAGTAATTTATACAGTTTAGTGATCCTGCTGTCAATAATATACAAATAGCACTAATATATTACTATAATGCTTCATTTTCATTAAGACATCTGCCAAGTTCTCAAAAACCTTTTCCATTTGGGACTCGACTTATAATTGCATAATCCCTTGGGGGAGTTTCAATATTATTTTAATCAATTTTAACCACAATACACAATATGGATGATTACATTGCAATGTCATTTCCAAAGTTACTTTCCCCCATTACTCATTCGCATGGGGAGAGGACACTGGAAATGCTGGTGAAAGATATTCCGGTAGGAAACAAATGACAGGGACGCAGAATGAATTTCTGCCCCTCTCAGAAGAAGGACAAAGCCAATAAATATGAATTTGCATGAACAGAGGGTCCGCAGGGGGTGCTGCTGCTGCCCCTGGGTCTCCCAAACAACAGCAGCAGCTTTTTGCAGATCCTCCCTCGCCCCCGTGCCCTTCCCACCCGGCCAGCAGCACGGCTTGTACCTGAGGAGCTGGTGTTGATAAAGCACAGCTAATTCCTGTTCCTCCTCCGCCCCGGAGCAGCACATCCCTGCAGCCCAGAGGGGCTGGGCTCTTGTCCTCTGGGTTGTTCTGCCACGTTTTTGTCAGTGCCACCTTCATCTCCAGTGGCACGGCCTGGAACCCCTTTATTGGCTGCTGTCACCTCCTCCTGCCCCCAGCCCCAGGGTTTCCTACATTCTCCAGATCCTGAACTTGCAGATGATCCACTGAGGAGGGGGCTAGAGGTACACGAGGGCCTGGAGAGGACCAGAGCTCCACAAGAAGGTCCTCATAGGTTTGGAGGGGACCAGAGGTCCATAAGAGTCTGGAGAGAACCAGGGGTCCACAAAGGTTTGGAGAGGAGCAGGGGTTCATGGAGGTTTGGAGAGACTGGGGTCCACAAAGGTTTGGAGAGAGACTGGGGTTCATGAAGGTTTGGAGAGACTGGGGTCCACAAAGGTTTGGAGAGACTGGAGTTCATGGAGGTTTGGAGAGAGACTGGGGTCCACAAAGATTTGGAGAGACTGGGGTTCATGAAGGTTTGGAGATACTGGGGTCCACAAAAGTTTGGAAAGAGACTGGGGTCCCCAAAGGTTTGGAGAGAGACTGGGGTTCATGAAGGTTTGGAGAGAGACTGGGGTCCACAAAGGTTTGGAGAGGAGCAGGGGTTCATGAAGGTTTGGAGAGAGACTGGGGTTCATGAAGGTTTGGAGAGACTGGAGTCCACAAAGGTTTGGAGAGGAACAGGGGTTCATGAAGGTTTGGAGAGGAAGGGAGTCCCCAAGGTTTGGAGAAGACAAGAGGTCCACAAGGATGTCCCCAAAGGTCTGGGGTGGACTCGGGGTGCCCCGGATGCGGGGAGGTCGGGGAAGGGAGACCAGGAAGGGGAACAGGGGCAGGACTTGGGGTGGCAGGGGGGAGGGCAGTGGGAGGGCGGGTGCCCAGGTGTGCTGCTCCCACTCTGCTCCTCTCCCACTCTCAGCTCCCGTGCTGCACGCGCGGCCCAAAGCTGCCGGCAGCCGCGACCCTGCCGATATTACAGTGGTAATATTTCCACAAGCATGACCTCCTCCAGATCCGGGGCTCCAATATACTCTGAGCAAACACGCTTTCCTCCCTGTCAGGCACGCTGGAGATATCTTCTTTCTCCACCTGTTTTTCCCTGAATGATGCTGTTCCTTGGATATCTGTCGTCCTGTCAGCCACGGCGCGTGACGCACGCGCGGCACGGACGGGGAGGTGACGGCTGGCCTTGAATCACTGCCACTGAGGTATTTACTTCCTTGTAAATGCTGGTGTTCACCTCAGGAGCTGCCCCATCCCAGCAGCATGAGCACTGCACATGTGCCCAGTCCCTGGAGGTGCAGCATGGCCACAAATACACCGGAAAAATCCCCTTTTTACTCAAAGCCAGGGTTTTGAGCACAGCTCCCCTCCAAAGTGAAGCTTGTGAGATGGGATGTGCAGCTCGGGGTGCCCATCTGAGCCCCCAGAGATGCTCTGCCTGCTCCGGATCGGGGCGTTAACGGCAAAAAAGTCAAAGTCTCAACCGCTTAATGAACGTGGAAAAGGCTCCCGTAGCCAGGCAGGAACCACAGAGGAAAATCATTAAAAAGTCATTTCCACCAAATGGCTGTTTAAAAAAAAAAAAAAAAACAACATTTCCAAGCCCTACCTATGGCACTTTGCATAATTCCTCCCTGTTTATGAAAATGAAATCCCCGAGAAGTCTGCGTTCCAGCCCATATGGCGGCGGATGCGATATTTGGCGGAACGGGGAGGAAAAGCTGGTGCTGCTAATTTGCCTCTCGGCCCCTGGGACGGGTCCCCTGGCCGTGCCACCAGAGCTCGGGCTGCAGCCGCAGAAGGGCAGTGACAGCCCCGGGCCAGGGGTGGGACAGGGAATGAGTGACCAGGAGGAATCCACAGCCCCGGCACCGCTCCGGCACACCACCCTCACCCAGGTGCCACTAAAAGGGTTAAAGGAGTTTTCACTGCTTTACTCCGTGAGCCCTGCCAGCGGAATGCATTTCCAGTCCCTGTTTAAAAGACATGTAATTGCCTCAGATTCTTTATATTATCATAACTCTTCAAAACTGATTGGTTTTAGGTTTATGGAAAAATATGCAAATGCGCAGGGAATGACACACATTCCTCATTGTGGGTATAAAAGTAGTTCACAGAGAATCCGTCTGATTGAGTTTGATTACTGAACAAAATCTAATTATTTGAGATACACGTCCGGGCTTTTCTGGAGAGGCATGCTGAAGAGAAGAAATATTTGGGATATGAGAGTGTTGTTTGCCCGCTCAGATTTGTTTATTCACATACATTTTGACAGGCCGGAATTTGAAATAATTGAAATCAATGTTCACTCTTCAGAGTCCACGAAGCCGATGCGGGTGCAGAGCAGCCGGTGCCCACACGCGCGCCCGTGGCCGCAGCCCCTCCAGAGGGGTGAGAGCAGCACCCTCGGGGTCACACCGACTCACGGAACCACTGAATCCTGGAATGGGTTGGGTTGGGGGGCACCTCAAAGCTCATCTCATCCCACCTCCTGCCAGGAAAACCTCCAAGCCCCATCCAACCCTCTTGGACACTTCCAGGGATCCAGGGGCAGCCAGAGCTTCTCTGGACCGCCACCACCCTCACAGTCAGGAATTCCTTCCCAATATCTCGTCTAAATCTCCTCTCTGCCAGCTCAGCAGTTTTATCTATGGTTTTGGACACCCCCATGGAAATTCCCACGCCAAGCCATCCCACCAGGTCCCTGCCAGGGGATGAGGACGCGGGGGTGGGCACAGGTTCCATCGCCAGGGCATCGCCATCCCCCAGCACCCCAGTGCCCACCACCACCTCCCTGGTTTCTCACACATGATTAAACGTGGCTTCTGGAGAAGCAGGAGATGGTGGAGCTGAAGCTCTGGCTCCTCCCAGGTCTTTGTCAAGGAGTATTTTGTCAGTCTTTCAAAGCAGCTTAGAGTAATTACTGAGTCCCACCCTCTCGTAATGTTCACCCTTTCCCAATTATCTACTCAATTATAATCCACAAAGTCTCTTGCATTAAATGAAACCATATGTTCTTCACAGTCACTTCCAGTAGGCACATGCCAGCCTGGCCTCTCCAGCACACAAACATTTGCTTCCCGAAAACTCCTCTCCCGCAGCAGCTTTACAGACCAAGCCCCTCACTCAGAGGTCCTGGAGGGTCCCAGACCACCTGAGCTACACAGGCCTCAATTCCTGCAGCCACCAACATTCTTTTTCTTTTTTTCAATTCCATTGTTTTGAGTTGGGTGCTGAATTTGGGTGGTTTTGCCACTTAGTAAGATAGCGTAGATCCAGCGCTCCAGGAGATGCCATTGTGGGTCTCCATCTCTGATCAGTCTACAGAAATTACAACGAATCAGCCACAGATGATCTTCCATCAGACCCCTCTGTCTGCATTCGGGGCCGGTACCAAAGTCTCAGCTGAGGAAGGAGGAGCTCTTGCCCGGCCACACCAAGGTGGACGTTGGAGTTTCTTGGTCATTCCCCTTTCCTGGTCACTCCCCCTCCTATTTCCTTGGTGTGGAACTATCACAGCCCAAGCTATTTCTCCGCATCCATTAATAGTTTTTCCCATGCCCTTGAGTGCTGTAGCAGGGGCTGTCAGGAAGGGGCTGCCCACCCTTTAAGGAAATTGGTGGGTAATAATGAGGTGTAGAGCCCCTCCAATACACCCTGCTATCAAATACAAAGGAATTACTTATGCATGCTGCTCTGAGACCCACCATTAATTAGGAGTTTTACATATTAATCACAACACCAGTTTGCCTCTCCCTATGAAATGCTGAGTGATGCTGGGGGGACAGTCTGGAGTGCTGCTCTGGGAAGCAAGGCGTGGAAAAGCTCCAGAATTTAGGCTCAGTTGAAAGAAAATGAACTCGGGTAAGGAAATAACTGAGCTGATTGTCCCACAGACAGGGGAAATCCTCCAGGTGAGGAGGAGACCAGAACTGCAGGAGGCAGAGCTGCTCTGGCCAGACCTCACCACGCCTGTCCTGTGCAGTGCCAGAGGGACAGGGGATTTCAGGAACTATTTCCCCATGGAAAGGGAGCTCAGGTCTTGGCAGGGGCTGCCCAGGGAGGTTTGCAGTGCCCATCCCTGGAGGTGTCCCAGGAATTCCTGGAGGTGGCACTCAGAGCTCTGGCTAGGAATAAGGTGGGCATGGGCACAGCTTGGACTGGATGGGCTGGGAGGGCTTTTCCAGCCTCAGGGATCCTGTGATCTTGTGATCTTGTGATCCTCTGATCCTGTGATCCTGTGATCCTGTGATCCTGTGATCCTGTGATTCCGTGATCCTCTGATCCTCTGATCCTCTGATCCTAAGATCCTCTGATCCTGTGATCCTGTGATCCTGTGATCCTGTGATCCTGTGACAGGACGCCTCCCAGGAGGCACAGTGGAGGGCCACAGGCTGTGGGGGTCCTTCTGCTGCTCCCTCTGCCCCAAGCAGCTGCCAGGACAGTCACAGCTCAGAGTGTGAGACCCTGCAGTCAGGACAGTCAGAGCTCAGGGTGAGACCCTGCAGTCAGGACAGTCACAGCTCAGAGTGAGACCCTGCAGTCAGGACAGTCACAGCTCAGAGTGTGAGACCCTGCAGTCAGGACAGAGCTCAGAGTGTGAGACCCTGCAGTCAGGACAGTCACAGCTCAGGGTGAGACCCTGCAGTCAGGACAGAGCTCAGAGTGTGAGACCCTGCAGTCAGGACAGAGCTCAGAGTGTGAGACCCTGCAGTCAGGACAGTCACAGCTCAGGGTGAGACCCTGCAGTCAGGACAGTCACAGCTCAGAGTGTGAGACCCTGCAGTCAGGACAGAGCTCAGAGTGTGAGACCCTGCAGTCAGGACAGTCACAGCTCAGGGTGTGAGACCCTGCAGTCAGGACAGTCACAGCTCAGGGTGTGAGACCCTGCAGTCAGGACAGTCACAGCTCAGAGTGAGACCCTGCAGTCAGGACAGTCACAGCTCTGGGTGAGACCCTGCAGTCCAGATTTCCAGCACACAGAGGGGGCAGGGGTTTGTCTCTATTTTTTTCTGAGAACTCCCTGCCTTCTCCCTGCCTTCTCCCTGCCTTTCTATGGTTCCAGCTCTTGTGAAACACTGCTTCCCATGATCAAAGCACTGTGCCTTCTGCTGAATATTTGTTTTTCCTACTACTTTGTTTTCAAGTCTCCTATCCCTTTGGTAGCTCAATAAATTTTTTTTTATCTGCTTGTTTCACTGGGGTGAACTAGGGGTGTTCTAGAATGACACAACACAGTCTGTGTTGGAAGAGACCTCAAATCCCACCCTGTGCCACCCCTGCCATGGCAGGGACACTTCCCACTGTCCCAGGCTGCTCCAAGCCCAATGTCCAGCCTGGTCTGGGGCACTGCCAGGGGCAGCCACAGCCACTCTGGGCACCCTGTGCCAGGCTCACAGTCAGGAATTCCTTCCCAGTCTCCCAACTATCCCTGCCCCTGGCATTTCAGGTGTTTGTTGTAAAGCTGGAGCCTGTTCAAAGAGAGCCAAAGAGCCACAACTGGTTTGGTCATCATTTTCTTCCCAAGGCAATTGCCAGGAAGGCAGAACAAAACACCCTGTATGTCAATAAAGATTTGCGCTGTATCATCTATGCCAAAAAAACTAACCCAGTCTTCTGCACTTCAGTACAAATTAGAATTTATATGCAACTCCCCACTTCAGGTGGGCAATCCAAAGAAATTAACCTCAGGAGAAAATTGCTTTTTTTTTCTGGCTTAACACAGAGCTCATTATCATGTCAGGCAGAAGAGACAGTGGGGAAAATGCAAAATCATAGACACAATACTTTGGTGCATCCATATATTTCCAGCCAAGGAACCACTTATTAGGAGAACGATTTAAATTCCAAAGAGCCAGGTTTGTTCTTTAGGACACAGTCAGTCCTAGGGGCCAACAAACTGAACTGTGACACAAAACTTAAATACCAAATGTGGTGGAGAAGCTGTCCCCGTGCTGCTGGTGGTGTGTGAGGGACACAGGGCTGTTTTCTGCTAATATCCAAAGCACTTTACAGACTGGGCAGAGGTTTCCATGTCGGTGAAATAAGCGCTGGAGTGCGTGAGGACAGCTCACGTGTTGTGTTACTCCATCAGCCCAGGATACCTGCGTGGGGCTTGGAGCCACCTGGTTTAGTGGAAGGTGGCTCTGCCCGTGGAACAAGAGGAGCCTGAAAGTCCCTCCCAACCCGAACTGTGCTGGGATTTTGTGATTCCACGATCCCCTCCCGGTCCAGCCTGGCCTGGAACACTTCCAGGGATGGGGAGTGTGTCACAGCTGTCCTTCTGAGATGGGGATCCAAACCCCAGAGGCTCCTGCAGCCCAGACTGCAGTGATGCTGCTGCTGCTCCGGGTTCATCTCCTGCTCCTCCCTGCTGCTCCTGCCAGCCGCGTGGAACGGGACCAGCGAGGGGAAAGGGGCTTTTGCACCTGGACAGCACAAGGCAGGGGCTGAGATTCTGCTGTCCCCAGCCTGTTCCCAGCCTGTCCCCGTCAGGGTTCTGCAGCCAGAGAGGCGCCTGGGCCGGGTTGTGCCAGCCAGGCGTCACTCTCCTGCCACGCTAGGGACGCCCGGAACGTTTCTGCGGGATGAAAAATAACAACAAAAAAATGGATGGGAACCTGTCCTTGGCGGTGCTTGCTCCTCCCCAGCTGCATTTACAGGCTGAGCACTGGCTGCACAGCCCGGAGGCCTGAGCCCCCGCGGGGCACCGCCGCAGGGACGCGGCTGCTCGCTCTTCCCGGAGCAGCGGAACAGCTCACCAGGGGGAAGGTGTCACATCCCCGATCCATCAGCGCTACCCGCGCCATCTGTGTCGAGCACTTACGGGGAAACCTCTCGGCGACTGCCGTACAAATCAGGGGCAGCGCCAAGGTCGCGCTGAAGGGAATTTCGGGACACGGGGAGGATGTTCTGCTGTAAGCAATAACAGCATCCCCGCTCGATCCCGCCGCATCCCGCCCGCCCCGCCCCAGCCTCCGGCAGCCCGGGCCCCGCTGGGAAATGTGTATTATGCCTGGGTTAATTTACTGATTAATCTCTAGTCAGTGGTTTGCGCTTTCCCCAGATGGCCAATTAAAATTTACAACTGGCAGAGCGGTGCCCTGTTGGCAGCGTGCGCGGGCCGCCGGCAGAGGCGGCGGCAGAAGGCGAGGGCCCGGGCTGCCTTTTCCCCTCTGCTGGCTCCAGTCAGAGGGGACAGGGGCCCTGCCCTGCCAGGGACACGCACCAGCCATGGAGACCCCCCTCCTCCGCGCCGGCACCGCGGCTGCCCGCAGCCCTCGCTCCCCCCGCTGTCGGCGGCAGCTGCTGGCAGAAGCCGAGGCGCTGCCTGCCAAGGCGCCGTACCTGTGCTGTGATACCTGCAGCAGACAAAACACTCTTTCGGCACTAACAGGGAAAAACCCACCGAGTTCTGTCCTCTGGCACTGGACACAGCTTGTACCGGAGCACCCACCCAGAGCTGCAGAAGGAGAACCCGGAGCTCCTAAGATACTCTGGGCTAAAGTTACGTGTTTGCTTTGATAAAGGCGATGTCTGGGCTGGAAAACTCCAAAGCAAATTAAAAATCAAACTAAAGTGATTTCCTGAAGAGGCCAAACACAGCAAAGATGATTGTAGACTCCTAGAATCCCAGAATGATTTGGGTTGGAAGGGACCGTGGAGTCCAACCCAGCCTTGCCATGCCAGGGACACCTCCCACTGTCCCAGGCTGCTCCAACCTGGCCTTGGGCACTGCCAGGGATCCAGGGGCAGCCACAGCTGCTCTGGGCACCCTGTGCCAGGGCCTGCACACCCTCACATCCAAGAATTTCCTCCCAGTATTCCATCCAACCCTGCCCTCTATCAGGGGAAACCATTCCCCCTTGTCTGGTCCCTCCCGACCCTTGTAAAATGAAGTGCACCCGCACAACTTGGTTTTTTTCAACAACTGTTCTCAGAACTCCAGACAACACTCAGAGAAAAAAACAGAGGAAAAATAAACTGGGGGGAAAAAAGGCACTCACAGAAGGTGTGGCAGGTCTCTGGTTCAGAGCAAAATTTCCCTGCTCTTTTTTTTTTTTTTTTTTTTTTAAGGAGCCTTCATGAATATTGATGGTAAACATAATAACTGCAATACTCAGGAGTATAGTCAACCCATGCTGTACAATTCTCATAATTCCCCTTAAATTAAGGGGAGTCCCCTGTGTGCCCGGGCACAGCCTGCACTCCCCAGGTGCCTAAGCCCAGCGTCTCCCCCTCTGCCCTGCAGGGCAGCTCGGGGTCAGGCCCCCGAGGGTGCTTTGTCCTCCCTTCTTTTTTAAGGCTGAATCCAGCTTTAAACCCCGATCGGTGCAGTGTGCACTGCGCATCGTGCACGCTGGAGCCGGGTTTATTAATTCCCGAGGGATCATCTCTCCTGGCTCAGCCCTCAGCACGGGCTCGCTGCCGGGACGGGAGCTGCAGCTGCACACCTGGGGCTCACCTGGCTCACAGCCCCTGTACAGCCCCTGGGCTCTGGCAGCTCCCAAAGGGGCACAGAGCAGCAGCCAAGAGCAGAGTGCTTCAAGGGCACGGGAATGTCAGGAGAGAAACAATGATGATAAGCCCCAGTAAAAAGGGGGCTGAGATTCCGTAGGTGTCTCCGGGAGCGTCCCTCGTGGTGTCCCACGGGACAGGCTGGGAGCAGCATCGCGTGGAAAGCTGCACTGCGGAGCAAGGCACCGATACACCTCCAGAGAGAGCAAGGCTGCCCTGGCCAGGGGATTGTCCCGGGCACAGCAGCTCCAGTGTCCGGGCTGGCAGTTCCTCTGGCTCAGAGAGGAGCAGGCTCCCGACAACCCAGCTCCATCCCATCTCGTGTTCTCCAGGAAGCTCCCAGCCCTCAGGAGAGCCCATGACAGCCACCCCGGCACGTCCCCAGGCAGGGAAGGGCTCCTGGATGTCAGATCGTGGGGAAAGAGGACGGAATGCCACCAAACCCCGGTGTGCTGCTCCTCCTAGGGATCTGTTCCCCCTCTAATGTGGCTTTCTGGGAGCTGTGTGTGCAGGATTCCTGGAAAATGAAAGTACCAGGGACAAGCAGAAGTGTCCAGTCAGGGATGGAAGTATTTGCATTTCAGAAAGCTTTGCCAGAAATGGAAGGAAATCCTGCCCAACACACCCTGGTCCTGCTGGAGGAGCCAAACAGGCTCCGGCACCGCGGGGCTGCTCCATCCCCGGGTTCACCCAGCCCCACTCCAGAGCCAGACATGCTCTGGGCCCCATCCCGTTTGGGAATCACAGGGATCTGGGGCTTTTCTCTCCTTCTTTTTCCAGTCAAGATAAAGATCTGCATTTTGGAAGAACCCCACACGAGTTAATGGTGTGACCTGTGCGGTTCCTGTCAATAGAGCTGGGCTGGTGATCTTTAAAGGGGATTTTCTCGAGGTGAAGGACAAACATGACATTAGAGTTATCAAACTCCCCGTCTGACAAGGACATATAAATTGTAAATGGTCGAGGGCACTGAGATCAGCCTGCCTCTCTTCCAGGCACTTTTCCACAGCTTGGGGATCTGCTGGGATACTGCCTGGGCCTCGTGCTGTGTGCCCACAGCAGGGACAGGGTGGGGGCAGGTGGCTGTGCTGTCCCACCAGGGTCAGGAGAGGGGGAAAGAGCTGCAGCTGGGCCAGGACAGAGCTGATGCCTGGTCCTGTGACCCCTCCATGGGCCGGGCCCTGCTGCTCTCATCAGCGCTGTCTGGAAGGGGAGCGCGGGGCTGAGCCCCTGGGCGAGGCAGGGACTGGGCCCAGACTGAGGGGGGGTGGTGGCCACTTCCTCAGGGCTCGGGGCCACCAGCTCTTGCAGACAGCTGGGGCACCCCAGCTTTGCTGCTCCTCATGCCACGGGCCCTTCCCTTGCCAGGGGAAAGAGAGGGGAGCAGGCAGCAGCGCCCCAGGGAGAGGGTGGGTGGGGGTCCAGGGGAGCCCAGCCCAGCACCCCCTGCTCTGGCCAACACAGCACCCCCAGGCTCAGGGAGAGGACAGGGCTGGGGTTCAGCACCTGGGGGGCAGGAGAAGACAGGGCAGGGGTGGACAGAGGGTGACAGAGCTAAGGGGTGACAGAGCTAGGGGGTCACAGAGAGAAGGGGTCACAGAGAGAAGGGGTGACATCACTAAAGGGGTGACAGCACTACAGGGATCCCAGCCCTAAAGGGGTCCCAGCACCAAAGGGATGACATCACTAAAGGGGTCCCAGCACCAAGGGGTGACATCATTAAAGAGGTCCCAGCACTAAAGAGGTGCCAGCAGAGAGCCCAGAGCTGCTCTGGCCGCTGAAGCTCTTTGAGCCCTGCCCAGACCGCTGTTCCCTCCGGGACATGGCCAAGGGTGACAGCCAAGGCAGGTGTGAAATCCCAGCCGGCACTGAGTGCGAAAGGCCCCAGGGAGCTCGGGAGCATCGGCACACCGGACACACCCTGCTCCTCCCGCGCCGCTGTAAATCTGAGACCCTGGCTGGATTTATCCCAGCTGAGCTCAAGCCTGACTGAGATGGATTTAGTCCTTGAACTGTAATTAAAAACGAGGATGAGACGAGCGCGGAGTCCGCGTGCTTATGCGGATGGAGACCCCGCGCCCTGCCCCGCCGGGAGCCGCTGCCCGGCGGGCGGAACGGAGCAGCAGCTGCGCGGCTGGCAGAGGCTGCAGGCACGGCCCTGCCTCGGGCGCCGCTGATGCTCCGACGCCGGCGCTGCTGCTCCGGGAGCTCCGGGCACCCCCGAGGGCGGCGGGGCACGCCTGTGCCTGCGGGGCGGTGCTGCGGGTGCGTGGCACGGACAAAAATCAACCCCCGTCCCCTCTGTGTGAGTCGTGTGCTCAGCAAAGACGGGCGTGTCCCGGGGGTCCCAGGAGGGGCAGCTAACGGAGCCAGCTTTGCAGTGTTAGAGGCTTTACCACAGAATCACCGAATCATTCGGGCTGGAAAAGCCCTCTAAGTCCGTCGGGTGCAGGGTTTAACCCAGCACCGCCGTGCTCACCCCTCACCCGCGTCACCAGGTGCCACCTCTACACGGCTTTTACACGAAATCTGCATCCTCTCTCCTGCCTCAGTTTCCCCACCTGTAACATCGGTTTACCAGCGCTTTCTGTTTATCGACGTGCCATTAATTACCCCTGACTGCCATTCGTGGGGTTTGGAAGGACGTATTTGGCAGATGCTGGATGCTGCCAGGCCCCTGCGCAGCCAGCTGTGCTTGGCACCAAACGGCCCTGGCGCCTGCGGGGTCCAGCTGGCCTTGACTCGGGGCTGCGGCGTTAAACGATTCTTGCCTGGGATGAAAAAGGGAAACCAGCTAAGGAGCAAACCGAGAGGAAGAGGGAGATCAGAAGTTTGATCATTCCATTTGCCCCTAGGGTAAAGCGAGGCACCGAGCGAGGCGCGGGGTCCCCTTCCATGAAAAATGTCACCCCAGGCGTGCAGGGTGGGTGTTGGGGAGGGTGAATGAGGGCCCCCAGCACCCACAGAGCCAGGGAACGTCTTCATCTGCCATGTGCGAGCCATAAAAGGGTTGAGAGGAGATTACGGAATTTATAGCCTCAAAAGGAAAAAAAAAAAAAAAGGTATAAAGTGTCACTTCTATATAAAAATGTTGCTGCCATCTTCGATGTGTGTAGTTCTCCCCACAAAGAGGTATATACATCATTTATAACTCTTGTAAACCTCTCACATATATATATATCTTTATATATTATACTTATTTTTATATTGTTATCCATATATATCTTATGAGAAATATATATATTTCTATATATTTTCTATATTATTATCCATATATATTTTTCCAGGTATACAGATACATACATACATATATGTTTTCTACATTACTTATATAATAATATCCATATATAAAAAATATAGATATAGATAGAAATATAGATATAGATAGAAATAGATGATATAGATTAGATATAGATAGAGATAGATATAAATGTATTTTCTAATGAATTACAAGGAAGGCCATCGTGTTCTACCTTTTCCCAGCCCTGGCCCTTTATCAATGCTACTCACATTTAATTAGTAGACATTTCTCCTTCCTGAGCATATTTACTTCAATTCCTCGTTCCTACGGCAACCCAGGCGCTGCCGCCGGAACAGCCCAGCCCAGCCTAAACCAGGAATGGAGATTAACGAGCAGCCTCAATATTCAGATTATACAGCAAGGACCGAGCCTGGCGAGGGCATCCTCACAAAGCAGCCACGGCTCTGGTTCTGGGGAGCGCGTGTGAGCAGATGTGTGTTTATCCAGGGGTGCCTGAGCTGTCCAGCCTGAGGAGGCGGCTCCTTCAGCCCTAAATTCTCTGTAGTTTGCTACCAACCCGGGTAAAGGTGTTTATTTCATTCTTTGTATGAATTACGCTCCACTTTCCTTTGAAAACGCCCAGCACAGGAACGGCTGAACGAGGCCCAAACCCTCCCTGCTCAGCGGCGCTTTCCTCGCCCGTGCAGCTGCAGGTCTCAGGCACACAAAATACCGAAATTTCCTGGTGGCACTGCAGCTGCCAGAACAGAAACTGTCCCTGAAGGGGGGACACGCACGCTCTGCTCCTTCTGCTGCCATTCTCATGCAGGGTCTCCTCAGCCAGCGTGCACGCTGAGGGCAGACGTTGGAAGACTGATTTGAGATAAATATCCAACAGTTCTTCTCCTTTTAGTTTATGAGTGTCCCTTTTTTTTTTTTTTTTTTGACTGAAAAAGGAAAATGCAATGTAAATTAAATAAAGAGGGATGAGTGTAAATTAGAGGGAGAGCCATCCCATTGGAACGTTTTTGAATCTTACGTGATCCCGAAGCTTTTCAAGGGAAAGTGCAATCTAAATGCTCACACACCTTCTATTTTCAAGCCGGTGTGACAGTTTCACCCTGGAGCAGACAGCTCTGCTTCAAAGACAGGCACAAAGTGTTCAATAAAATAAATAAATTAAACAAATGCAGTCAGTAGCAGGGCAGCAAGCACTGGGGAGCGTTCATTTTTACACATCTCCAAGAGGCCTTGTGGGTTTTATTTTTATTCCCTGTCCTCACAGGGAACGTGCAGGCGTTTGGGGACAGCGTGGGGGGCTCTGGGTGTGCCGAGCAGAGACAGGGAGAGATCCCCACAGCGACAGGAGCTGGCTCTGGCACCGCTCCCAGGGAATAGCGGGGTGCCCACGCCCTGGAGTGTCAGCCAGCCTTACGGGACTGGGCTGCCCCATCCTCTGCCCCTGCCCTGTGCCCCGGCGCTGCCCTGCGCCTGCTCCCGCCCTGGGGGCACCCCTGGTGCAGAGAGCACCCCGGGAGCGCGGTGCCTGCGCCCATCCTCACATCGCCGCGGGTTCAGAGCCCCAAAACCGCCACGCTCGCAGAAGTCACCCCGCTGCAAACACCCTCCGGAGCCTTTCCACTGCCCTTGGCCACAAAGCGAGGGGCAGGAAGAGGTGGAATCTTTGTGCATTATCTCTGCCTTCCCAAGCTTCTTCTTCCCCACAAATGTTGGCCATGGCAGGAATTAATTAATCTCAGCAACCCAAGAGTGGGGCAGGCTCTGTGGCAGAGCGTGCCCTGAACCCCACAATCCAGGATGTGCTCCCGGGCTTGTTCCAAGTGCCTTTTAATACCAAAGAACACAACAACTTAAATGCCATCCCCTGGTTTTATGAAAAAGCAATATAGGAGAGTAAATAGGGCAAATACCAACAAGGCAGGACACGCAAGCGGAATCGAACAATAAATTCAAATAATATCACTAAATCGAAGGGCCAGGCGGTGCCTGGGAGCTCCTTTCCCCATGACTTTTCTGGAGAGCCGAGCAGCCGAGCACATGGAATAACCCATTCTCCTTGCCCATTAACAACAACAATCAGGGCTGGATTAAACCTCTTCAAATAATTCTCCAAGTAGAGATAAAGCATAAAAGAGAGAGAGAGAGAGGGAGGGGGAGGAAAAAAAAAAAAAATCCAGCGTATCCTTTCGCCGCTGGTAATAAGCTTACGCCTGGAACAGCCTTGTTAAATAATTAGAGTTAAATTACCTCCTCTCCTACCACCGCCTTTCCCAGGCTCACCTCTCCGAGCTGCGGTTTAATGGAGAGGGATGGGTGTGGGGACACGGGGGGTGACGCCTCGCTCGGGGCAGCAGTGGTGGCTTTCACGTGGAGCTGGTGATTCCTGGTCCCCGGGGACCCGGAGCACCCCACGGACGCTCTCCCTGCGCGCCCTGGCCTCACACACGCCCTGGGACCCGCCAGAGCCCAGCCCAGGTCCCTGCTCGGAAACAGGAGGCACAAAAAAAAGGAATTGAGATTTGCAGATCTGATAATGAGCCAGTTAATGACATAAATGATACCTCAAGAACCTCACTAAACCATCCAGGTCCTACAATTTAATCTGTAATAAATACTCCTGCATCATTGCGAGATGGCTGCTCATAATGGCAAATGAAATATGCTGGTATGATAGGTACAATAAATCTGGATTTTCCTATGGTTCCCTCAGGCTAGAACAATATGTAACCAGAGTGCGCACTGTCAGGATGAGCAGATCTCAAAGCCATCATAAAATCTAAATGGGGACTAATTAGGAGGCCCTTCCCTTCTAGAGTTACTATTTCTATTGACATTTTCCATGCATGAGCCCCTCCATAACATCATAAGTCACCAAGATAAGAACTCCCTAGATTATAGGGAAAAAGCTTTAATGGAGAAGTTGAACTCAAAGGCGATGCATAAATTTTCCTTCTGATACCCCGGGAAGTCTGTGTTCAGTACTTTCTTTACAAACTTTCCTCCCCAGTGCCAGCTGCTGCTGTGTCCGGCCCCGGCCGCGCTCCCGCCCTTTCCCGGGCACGGGCACATCGGGATGCGGCACCGGGGCACCCCGGGAGGGCACGGCCCTCTCACAGCCGGCTCCCTGCCCAGGCTCAGGGCCGCAGGGAGGGCACCCCACGGGCCCAAGGGACACGGGCGGCCTGGCACGGGGTGGGGCTCCGTGGGATGGGCAGAGTGCCGGGGGCAAAGGGGACTGAGAGGGTCGGGATGGCCCCTGGGCACGGGAGGGGCTGCAGGGGCCGGGCCTGGGCACCTGCTCATCCCTCCTGAGGTGCCACCGCACACCGGGTTCCTGCAGGGGCATCAGGAATCACTCACCTGGCACCGAGAGCTTCCACAGGTGTCCCTGTGCCCGAGCCCACGGGGCACGGGGGGACAGGGGGACAAGGGGATGGGGGGACAGGGGGATGGGGGACAGGGGGACAGGGGGATGGGGATACAGGGGGACAGGGGGACAGGGGGACAGGGGGATGGGGATACAGGGGGATGGGGATACAGGGGGATGGGGATACAGGGGGACAGGGGGACAGGGGATGGGTATACAGGGGGACAGAGGGACAGGGGACAGGGGGACAAGGGGACAGGGGGACAGGGGGACAGGGGGACAGGGGGATGGGGGACAGGGGGACAGGGGGATGGGGGACAGGGGGATGGGGATACAGGGGGACAGGGGGATGGGGGACAGGGGGATGGGGATACAGTGGGACAGGGGGATGGGGGACAGGCACTGCAGCAGCAGGTGAATGTGCTGGAGCACAGACATCGCCTGGCACTGCCAGCAGGGGCCTCACAGTGCCCAGGCTGCTCCTGGCTGAGCACAGAGCAGGGTTTATTGCCTGCTGGCAGCACCCTGCACATCCCCTGTCCCTGTCACACCCCTGGTGACTATCCTGGGGGGTCTGTACACCCTGCACATCCCCTGTCCCTGTCACACCCCTGGTGACTATCCTGGGGGGTCTGTACACCCTGCACATCCCCTGTCACACCCCTGATGACTGTCCTGGGAGGTCTGTGCACTCTGCACATCCCCTGTCACACCCCTGGTGACTGTCCTGGGAGGTCTGTGCACTCTGCACATCCCCTGTCACACCCCTGGTGACTGTCCTGGGGGGTCTGTGCTGCAAAGGCATGCATGGAGTGCACGGGAATGTGCATGGAGCACATCCTGCCTCCTGCATGAATCACCTCAGGCACAGCCTCCAGCCTCAGGATTTAGGAATCATCCTGCCCTCATGACCACAGAATCCCAGAATGTCAGAATCCTGGAAACACAGAAACCCAGAATCCCAGAATCCCAAAATCCCAGAAATCCAGAAACCCAGAATCCCAAAATCCCAGAAATCCAGAAACCCAGAATCCCAGAATCCCAGAATCCCAAAATCCCAGAAATCCAGAATGCCTGAATGCCTGAATGCCAGAATCCCAGAAACCCAGAATCCCAGAATCCCAGAATCCCAAGATCCCAGAAATCCAGAATGCCTGAATGCCAGAATCCCAGAATCCCAGAATCCCAGAATCCCAAAATCCCAGAAATCCAGAATCCCAGAATCCCAGACTCCCAGGCTGGGGGTGTCACCCTCTGCCCTGCCCCACCCACCCAGTCCCACCCGAGCTGGTGCTTCTCTGTGCTGGGGCACCAGAACAGGGATGTTCTCCTCCAGGCTGTCCTTCTCTGCAAACTGGAACTGCCGAGTGAAGGTGTCCCTGCCCGCGGCAGGCGTGGAACGAGATGAGCTCTATGGTCCCTTCCAACCCCAACCATCCTGGGATTCTGGGATTTCACAAATTGCAAGGAAAGATGGGAGAGCGAGATGTGTGCCAAGCATGTCATCAGTGAGGTGTCCTTTTGCAACCTTAGTAAATACATATTTAAAAACTTCATGAGCTTTTACAAATATTTTCCTCCTTTCATACATGAAAAAATAAGAAAGCATAAAGAAAAAGAAGCTGTAGCAAGGTAACTTGCATTGTAGGGAACATGTAACGGCTCCTGCTGCTGATCACATTTATCTTCCCTTACCAGGGAACACCTAATAACAGAATTATCAGGTCCCTTCTCACTCATGAATAATAATGCCATAAAGGCTTCACAAATGGAGGGGTTCAGGGCTAACCCTCCCGCTGCTGGGGCTGCCAATCCCTCGCTTTTCCGTGGTTTTGGTGATCTGGGGTGGAGAGCCAGCCGGGAGCAGCCACACTGCAATTCCACGGCAGCTTCAACCTCATCCAAAGGCTGGAGTTTTCACTTGTGATCTTCAAATGCACATTATATTCTTGGAAATTACTGACGTAGGTAAACAAGCATTTCCTCAACAACAGCATTCCTGGAGGATGAATCTAAATACCCTTTCCTCAACTTTGTGTTTGCACAGAGTTATACAGGGGAAATGAGCCTTCGGAGAATTATTAGAGGGCAAACGAGAAGCAGCCAAGTTTATGAAAAACTAGCACACGATGGCTGAGAGGATAGAGATCTATATCCTAAGTCAACTCTGGCTCCAGCTCATTTTTGTTTGAAGGAGAAGCAGTGGCAGGTGTGATTTACTCTGTGTTTTCTAGCGGGGTGTCACTGAGGAGGGAACTGGCTCCCTTCTTCCCCAGAGGTAACTCACCAGTGTTCCCAGCTGCTCCCGGTGGAAGGAGGTGAGGAGGGGAGGTGACACTGGTGCAGGACACGAGGGGTCCCAGTGTTCCCAGCTGCTCGCGGTGGAAGGAGGTGAGGAGGGGAGGTGACACTGGTGCAGGACACGAGGGGTCCCAGTGTTCCCAGCTGCTCCCAGTGGAAGGAGGTGAGGAGGGGAGGTGACACTGGCGCAGGACACGAGGGGTCCCAGGCCCCCCAGATCCTTCTGCTGCCCCTCCCTGTGCTCCCACCGTCCCTTTTCCCTCCTCCCCACCAGCAGCCACGGCAATAAACACACAGCCCCACCCCGCACTCCTCACCCAAGGTTCTGAGGAGGCTCTCCAGGACTGGGGTTGCATCACGATTTCCCTGGCAGAGCCACTTTCACGAAGTTACGCTCAGATACTCCGCAGTGCTGGTGTATAAATATCAAACACCCGCCAGCTCCTCACTAAAGGGATGGGAACTCAGGGACATCAAGATGAAATACATGTAGGGTTGAATGCAGCACCACTTCTGGGTCAAACAGCAGCTGGGTTTAAATGCATCCAGAAACCCTTCCGCTGCAGCACTGTGTTCAGCAGGATCCCTGCGGCCGGGATGCTCAGACTTTTATTCCAAATATTCCCTTCGTGGGCTGACATGGAGCAAATGGGGGTGGGTGGGTTTGTTCAGCTCGAGAAAGTAATTCAAACCCCGCAAAATCGACAGGGAAATTCACGAGCGATCTCTCCTGCCAGCCATTTGCTTCTGCCTCGGCCACATTCCCCAGCAATGCCCCGGATCGCCCGGGGCTGTGCCCAGCTCCGCTGCCCAGCAGGGACGTGCCAGGAGCACCTCTGTACCCACACAGCTCTGGCCACAAGGCAGCCCCAGACCCCCAAATTCTGCTGAAAACACCGGCAGATTTTTTCTGCTGGGGGTCACCGAGACACACAAGGCAGTCACATGCAGACAAGAGATTTTTGCAAGGCAGAGGTCCTTCCGATCCCAGCTCACAGCTGAGAGAGCCAAGAGAAGAGCAGAGAGAAGAGACCCCTTTGTTTATTTCTTACTTTTTATACATTTGTGGGTCTGCAGAAGATTGGCTTTTTGGGGTTTCCATCCCTCAGCCTCAGTGGCCAGACCAACTGTCAGTTACAATTGTTTTCAGGTTAGAAACATGCAAAAAAAGGACAGAGAATGAAAAACAAAGGATTTGTTTATGTTACATCTGTGGGAAAAGGTAGAAAACTGCTCTAATATTGTACAGTAACTAAAAGATCTGACTCCATCATGAAATTCAAAAGGCTAATCAAAAAAACTCAGAAAAACCAGGGTGACAGCTGGGGGTCACTCACTGCCAGCCTCTGGTGTCACCACCAGCCCCTGAGGTCACAGCGAGCCCCTGGTGTCACTGCCATCCCCTGGGGTCACTGCCAGCCCCAGGGGTCACTGCCATCCCCTGGGGTCACTGCCATCCCCTGGGGTCACTGCCAGCCCCAGGGGTCACTGCCATCCCCTGGTGTCACTGCCATCCCCTGGGGTCACTGCCATCCCCTGGTGTCACTGCCAGCCCCCGGGGGTGCCACCCCCTCCCCGCCCTGCCCAAAAGCCAATCAGCCCCGGGCTGGGCGGGCAGTGGCGGTGGCGGTGGCAGTGGCAGTGACAGTGGCAGTGGCGGTGGCAGTGGCGGTGGCGGTGACAGTGACGGTGGCAGAGGTGGTGGCAGTGGCAGTGACAGTGGCAGTGACAGTGGCAGTGGCAGTGGCGGTGGCGGTGGCGGTGACAGTGACGGTGGCAGTGACAGTGGCAGTGGCAGTGGCGGTGGCAGTGGCAGTGACGGTGGCAGAGGCGGTGGTGGTGGCAGTGGCGGTGGCGGTGACAGTGACGGTGGCAGTGGCAGTGACGGTGGCAGAGGCGGTGGTGGTGGCAGTGGCGGTGGCGGTGACAGTGGCAGTGGCAGAGACGGTGGCGGTGACAGTGACGGCGGCAGTGGCAGAGGCAGTGACAGTGGCAGTGGCAGAGACGGTGGCAGAGGCAGTGGCGGTGACAGTGACGGCGGCAGTGACAGTGGCAGTGGCAGTGGCGGTGGCGGTGACAGTGACGGTGGCAGTGACAGTGGCAGTGGCAGTGGCAGTGGCAGTGGCAGTGGCAGTGGCAGTGGCAGTGACGGTGGCAGAGGCGGTGGCGGTGACAGTGACGGCGGCAGTGGCAGAGGCAGTGACAGTGGCAGTGGCAGTGACGGCGGCAGTGGCAGAGGCAGTGGCAGTGGCAGAGGCAGTGGCGGTGGCAGTGACAGTGGCAGTGACGGTGGCAGAGGCAGTGGCAGTGGCAGTGGCAGTGGCAGAGACGGTGGCAGTGGCAGAGGCGAGCTGAGGGACACAGCGTGGCCCGGCCCTGCCGTGGGGTGCCGTGGCCGCTCCCGGGGCCGCGCAGAGCTCGGAGCAGCGGCCCTGGCAGCCGCAGGCGGCACAGCAGGACGCTGTCCCCGGGCAGGGCTCACCCTGCCCCCAGGGATGTGCCCCTCCTGTCCCGCAAGTGCAGAAGCAGAGCTGCCGAGCAATTTGCTGCGCCGCAAAGACCGGGGAAGCGGCAAAGCTTTGTCGGGAGCGGCACCGTGGTTGTTGTTATTATTGTTATTATGACTATTTAGAGAGCATCCCAGATGAGTGTGGCACTTTATGGACAAAAATAATGGATGGGCCTTGCCCCCTGAAGCTGAAAATAGCACAGCCCAGGCGCAGACAACAATGAGAGAGGCTGCGTGGAGCTGGAGCGAGGCTCTGATGGAGGAGCAGGGGCTGTACCTGCCCTCACCTCTGCTCCGCAGTGACCCACTCCAGCTGCGCCACGGGGAGCGATTTCCACTGATTGTCACCAAACACGCAGTGCCCAGGACGGGAGAGTGCTCTGAGTTAGCCGCTGTCTCTCCAGAGCCGGGGCGGTGCGGGTGCAGGAGGCATCAGCGGTGACACCGAGGGGAATGGCTCCCGGTGCCACAGGGCAGGGACGGATGGGGGATTGGGAATCGGGAATTGCTCCCTGGCAGGGTGTTGAGGCCCTGGCACAGGGTGCCCAGAGCAGCTGTGGCTGCCCCTGGATCCCTGGCAGTGCCCAAGGCCAGGCTGGACACTGGGGTTGGAGCAGCCTGGGACAGTGGGAGGTGTCCCTGCCGTGACAGGGTGGCACTGGGTGGGATTTAGGGTCTGTGCCAAAGCAGTGTGGGGCTGTGTGAAGCTGCCGTGTGAGGAGGAGCCCAGTGGGGCTGGGGGTGGGCAGAGACAGGGGCTCAGGGACGGCACCAGGGTGAGCAGAGCCCCCAGCAGCTCAGGCTGCGCATTCGGGCACTCCTCCACGCCCGGAGCTGTGGCTGTGCCAGAGCAGAACCCGCCCTGCCCAGCGCCGGGGCTGGGATCCAAAACTCCGTGCAAGCCCGGCCCAGAGCGCATGCGAGGTAGAGAAAGCTTCCTTCAGCTTTTAATGAGTTGTGGATTGGGTGCCAGGCCATTCCAGTGCTGTTTTGTGAAATTACTTAGATTTATGTCCAGCTATTTAATATCAGCCTGGGAAAAAAAAAAAAAAAAAAAAAAAAAAAAAAAAAAAAAAAAGCCTTGCCTGTGCTCGGCTCGGTGTGACGCTGTCACTGCTGCTGCATCCACCCAAAGATTCTAATTTTTTATCTTGTTCATTGCTTTCCCCTCTGCACTGATTTTTTTTTTTTTTTTTTAATTTTTGATCTCAGCGAGATGTTTGGGATGCACTTGACAGAGCATAATATATCACCTGTCGAGAGACCCCGGCCTTAAAAAAGTGGGGAAGTCACTGGAATAATTGCAGAGTAAACACTTGTCCGGGAAGGGAACGCCTCGAGCTGGGGTGCCCCGGGAGCTGTGCCCTTCCTGGTGCTGCTCCAGCTCCTGGAGCCTGGTGCAGGGCGCTGGACCCCACTGCAGCCACAGCTGATTGTTTTAATACCAACGTGACGCCAAAGGGGGTCAAGTAAATAAATATGCATGTCTCAGCAGTGCAAAATAATAAAATTCCAATGTGTGCAAGCCTGCTTGTTGAACATATGTTT
Source organism: Progne subis subis (assembly GCA_022316685.1). Taxonomy (NCBI): domain Eukaryota; kingdom Metazoa; phylum Chordata; class Aves; order Passeriformes; family Hirundinidae; genus Progne; species Progne subis. Next base: position 129,154 of record JAKJHU010000604.1, read on the forward strand.
GCAGCACGGCTAAGCCATCTGGCTCAATGTCAAGCATTTACACCAACTGCAGTCTTACACTACCTGACAGCAGAAAAGCTTTATTCCCCTGGTGTTTGGGCACAAATGGAGAAATATTATTGAAATGATTATCTGCATCAAGACTCAGATTTGGTTTGACATTTAGCTGGCTCTGTTTAATCCAAAGGGTTGTCTGAATGAATAAAGAGAAGGGTTCCTCCAGAAGATGCTGCGAGCAGCCAGGGAAAGCCAAATGATTAATGAGACTGAGAGGCTGGGTGGACCCTGCCCACCTCCACCCAGACCTCGGTGCCAAGAACTGCATCGGAAATCAGGCTGAGGCTTCTGGAGCTTGTCAGGAGGACGCTCACGGCCAGGGGCTCTATTTTTGGACCTCGGGAAAACAACAGGAAGGAGCACGCTGCTCCCAGGCGGGAAGGAGAGGTCCGTGTCCTAATTAAACACCGTCTCTGAAGGGCAGCGCGTCCCCACCGTGCCTGGCCGGGGTGGGATGTGCTCAGACCCCGACCGGGGGTGCTGGGCTGGGGATCCCCCTCCTCCACACCCCACCCGGCACAGGGGCTGCCGCAGGGGCCCCACCCGGGGCACCTCCATCCCTAAGGGGATCCCTCTCTTGGAGAGGCCTCCTGAGGCACAGGAGCGAAAGGAAAAACCAGGCGCCAAGTTTGGGCTGAGCCGACGGGAGCCAAGGGGGAGCGGGAGCCGCCGGAACTCGTGGGGCTGCTGGAGGCCGGGTCTGACAGAGACAAATTCATCCCAGAGAGCAGATAGAGTGCGTTTCGAAATGAGATGGGATAGAGTGCCGGGCACGGGGCGCTGAGCAGCGTCACGCTCCAGGAAATGCCTCTGTGGGAGCGCCAAAGCGCAGCCTCGTCCCTGCCCCGCCACGGCCCAGCCTTCCCCCTCCACAGCCCCGCTCCTGGCGGCTGATCCGGATTTAAAACCTCATTTGGTGATTTGAGTTTAATAAGAACGTTAGACATGATTTCCTTCTCACTCTTACTTTTAATTAACTTTTTAATTGAGATTTAAATGAATTCTAATGAAGAGAATTGGCCGCCTAATTGATTTGTTGCACGGCGCGGCGAGGGATCAGGATGCCGGCAGCGTTTCCATGCGTTGCTGCGGGACGTCAAACAGTTTATGGGTTAATTTTTTGGCAGAGGTTACTTAATGGCAGCCGAAAACAATAACCTGCGTTGGGTTGATGAGTGGACAGCTCCTGGGGAGTTCATGGTCCACGCTGGTTAAACCAGCTCCTGGCTGTGCCTCTGTCACCTTGGCGTCTCCTTGGGATCTCAGCTGGGCTCAGGCCAGGAGGAGCTCTTGCCCAGTTGGGCCCAGATGCAAACTAGGAGCGGCAGCATTCCCAAATGAACCCCTAACACCTTTATTTCCGTAAATAGCCGCGGAAACGCCCTCCCTTATCACCCTGAGAGCTGTGAGCAGTGGGGAGCCTGCGGGGCCACAGGGACACGCTCACGGTGTGCTCCCACTGTGATCCAGACACCCAGTGTGTGCGAGGAGAGCAGGGAAGCCGAGGCAAGGGCTGGCACATCCCAGATTCCACAGCTCTGGGAGCAAACCAGCCGCTCAGAAGAGCCGACCTGCCAAAACATAAACCCATTTTAGTCTCTGGACACTCGCCCTCCATCGGGAAAGCTCACCAGAGGCCGTGGCTGGCGTGAGGGGACACAGGGACAGCGGGTCCCTGCACACCCCGGGCTGGGGGGGCCCATCCCAGCCCCGCCCCCAGGTGTGTCCTTGTGCCCAGGATCAGAGCTGTCCCCAGCCCGGTGTAAATCAGGGACAGTCGGTGACACCGGGCGTGAACGCCGAGCTTTGGAGACATTACTGCAGTCAGAGGGCAAAGCAGGATGGATGGAAAAGGAGAGCGGGGACAGTGCAGGGAAATGGGGTGAGAGGGAGAAATATTGCCAGCCGCATCCGAAATGCCTTGAAATATAGAGCTCCCAAACCTAAAGGAGCCGGCTTTAAAAGTTTCATTTTACGATTTGTAAGGGATTTATGTGAAAATAATATTCGACGACTGGCACTTCTTTTTTTTCATCATACCAAGCTGTTAGGTGGGAAGAGAGATCCATGGAGAACATTAAAATCCCTCCCTGCTCCTGAGCAGAGGGGGCAGAGCTGCTGCCCGCCGGCCCCCCCAGCACCCCCGGATCCTTTACTGGCCTCAGTCTGCTCCTTTCAGGGTATCCCATACATCACCAGCTGCAGATTAAAGGGACAGCCTTTCTCGAATGCAGATTAATTTTGTTTTTCAACTTCTTAAGCTTCTGTTAACACCTTTTCTGCAATCAGTACAGTATCTTTTAAGTTAATTAGTTCTGGAAAAGAATTACCAGTGTAATTTGTGCTGAGCCCTCCCTCCCTTTCACTCACCAGACAGAGCAGCCTCTGATGGAGATAAAAGGGACACTGGAGGCTCCTCCAGCGACGAGAGGTGTTCGAGAGGAGCTCCGATAACATCTTCAAGCCATTTATCCCCGTTCAGCTCTGCAAATGGGGAGAGAGCGAAGTGAGCTGCAGCCAGGGTGGTTTCCATAACCCCTGGAGTTCTCTCCCGAGTTTTTTGGACCCCTGAACACCCCACGTTCCGCCTCACTGGGGCCCACTGCGTGTCCTCCGCAGCTGCCCACGCTTGGCTCGGCCGCTCCTTCCTCCTGCCGCCCTGGAAATCATTTGTTTCATCCCCCGCGCTGCACGGGGTCTGTGAAGCCTCCCGCGGAGCTGGGCTGCATTTTGGGTTCCACACGGGCCGTGAACACCCAGGATGAATGATGTGCATCGCTCTTCTGCTGCCAGGGGCTGGCTGCCAGCAGAGCCAGAGCTCCCACACGCTGTCTGGCCTCGTCTCAGCGGTCAGGGAGCAGCCCTGGGGGCTGAAGCCAAGGTCCCACCCTAGCCCGGGGGTCTGTGTGTGCTCACACCCCTCGCCTCCCCACGAGGAACCCTCACAGCCCCTCTTTGGCTCGCCGTGGGGCTCAGGAGCAGCAGAGATCTATTGGCAGCGCACGGATTTATCCTCGGAGCAGCCCCAGGGCCGTCGCAGGCGTTGGTGTGCTCCTCTGGAGCACGGCCGGGTCTGCTCACGGACACCAGCAGTGACAGCCGGAGTCCCCTGTGCTCCCAGCCCGGGGAGACACACACCCAGCTGTGGTGGGAGCTCCAGTGCAGCTGGACGGGGTCAGGGCAGCAGAAGGGAGCAGCAGAGCCTCATCCTGGGGGCTCCCACAGCATCCAGGGGTTTCCCTGGCTCCTGGGAATAATGTGTGCATTTCAGGAAAGCCAATCCTGCTAGAAACACACACAGCAGTAGCGACAATATTGGCTTACGCTATTAATACTTCCCATTAAAGTCAATTAATTTAATCCAAATGGAAAATATTTATATATAAAAATGCTCACTGAAGCCTGTTTTTTCTTTTCTCTATAAACCCCAAGTACAGCAGTGCCCAATCTGTCCCTCTCTGGAGTTTCCATTTCGAAGCGTGATGACTATCAACTTTCCTGCTGTCCATGGGAGGAGGTTTATTCATAATTTGCAATGGGAAAAGCCTGGACTATTTGGCAATGCACATTATCCAACTGGTTCTGACTTTGTTAAATCATCCAATCAGCCAGGAGAAACTTTGCAACAACTGAAAAAGCCTCGAGTGGGAACCGGCTGCTCTAAAGAAAATAAAACTGTTAACCCATAATTGATCAAACTATCTAACCCAGCCTTACAGGACCGCCCAGCTCCCCAGCCCCAGCACCCTGCAAACCCTGCTGACAGCAGGATGGGCTGTGCCGAGCACTCAGCTCGGGATTGCACCCCGGTCCCTGGAGTTTCCTCACCTGCAGCGATCAGGGCTCTATCAGTGTCACGGTGCAGGGTCAAAGCCAGAAAAGCAGTGAGAAAAGGGGGGAATCCTCCGGTTCCTGTTGCATTGGGCCAACCTTACCTGCTGGAAAGAAGGAGCCATTGTGGTGCTGCCCAGACACCACAACTCCTCCTCTCTGCATCCAACCCTTTTCTTTTTTAATGGAGCTTCCCAACACGGTTTTGTTGCCCATTCCTCTGTTTTTCCTCGAGCTGCTTTAGGGCTGAATGGTTTCGCAGCCCTGGTTGAAGGTTTTTTGCGCCTTTGATTGTGTTTAGCTGTGGAGCCAGCGGGACTGGATGTCTGGGTGCTGCTGCAGCCCGCGGCTCCGCTGGTGGAACATCTCTGGTGTGAGGAGTTCCTGGGGCCACCAGCGCCTGGTTTGTGCAAGAAGAGCCCTTGGGATGGCCCCATCAGGTCTGCAGTGGCCCTGCAGCGGCTGTCCGTGTGCAGCGCCACCTGTTCAGGCTTGGGGCAGTGCTCAGGGCTGAAGGTGAGCGCTGTTGTTGTCCGCAGCCCCCAGCCGGCTCTGGGACCCTCCCCGCTCCCTGTCCCCGAGGCCGGGCAGCTCAGTGAGCCAGCCCTGCCTGTCCCCAGCGCAGCAGCCGGGATGTCCCCACCCTGGTCCCTGATGTCCCCGCACCCCTGCCACCGCTGCGCCACCCTGGGCAGGACCCGCGTGGGGCGTGGTGTGACCCCCCCAGCTCAGCCTGGCGTGTGATCGTTAGAGGGAGTTATTTAATTTATTTTTTACGTACCGCGGTTAATTACAGCGCCTCTGATTGTGCTGATCACTCCTGCTCCTCCTCAGCGCGGTAATCAGCGAGCCCTGGCGGGTCTGGTGGCAGTGCCAGCGCAGGGGACGCGGTGGCCTGGTCTGTGCTCGGTGTGGAGCCACCTCGTGCGGCTCCTTTGGGGTTTTTCTCCTGGATTCCCCCGGAATCCCTGCGGGGATGAGGTGTGCTGTTTGTCCCCCGCCCCCGGAGACCCCCGGCCAGAGGGAGGCCGGGCTGGCACAGCGCGGAGGTGACGCCGTGCCCGCGGTGTCCCACCCTCCCGGGGCTGCCCCGTGCCTCTTTGGGAAGTTTGGGGGATCGTTTTCACCCGCCCGTGCCAAGGCACGAGCGCTAGGAACTGAGAAACGCCGGCAAGAAGTGAGGTGAGGCTGGGAAATGAGCAGAGCCAGGCAGCCCCTCCCTGGGCGCCTGCTTTATTCCCTCAGGGACACAGAAACGAGGACGTGCCTCCCAAAATCCTGCAGCTCGCTGTGGTTCCTGCCGGCAGCGTTTCCTCCTGCCCCCATCGCTGCTTTTTGCTCTCCTAAACGATGCTCCAGTAACTGCCTCTATGATATCATCTGCCGAGCTCTTTCGAATTTCTGCTTTGCATGAAAGACAAAGAATTCTCCACAATTAACGTGCTTTGAGGGTTTCCTGTCACAAGGAACACAATTAACTCTTTGCTGGCCTAACTAATTCCCGCATTTTAAAAAGTAGCCTGATAATGACAAAAGTGGAGCACTCAATCCACAGGATAGCCATTAACGGCGCTCCAGCATTGTGCTGGCTCCATTCAGCCCACAATTACTGTCAGGGAATGGCACTGGAGCTGCTCCTTGTACGCAAACAAGAACGCTGTTCATTAAAGGCCCCTTCCAATAAAGCACAATCTATATTTGTAATGAGTATTTGAGAAAAGAAAGAAAACCCAGGGCTCCGAAACCTGTGATACAATTATTCTTCTTTTAAAAACTGGTTTTTTCGGGGCTGACAGAGGTTGGCACGGTGGAGGATATGAGGTGGCTGTTCTGGAGTATTGAATCCAGGGATGAACAGCCGGCCTCGAGGTATCCGGGGGTGGAAAGCTGGGCTGAGGGAAACCTGAGTCCATGTTAGATGGGAGGGAGCTGGGAATGCTCCCCTGGAGAAGGGAAGGATCCAGGCAGAGCTCAGAGCCCCTGGCAGGGCCTGGAGGGGCTCCAGGAGAGCTGCAGAGGGACTGGGGACAAGGAATGGAGGGACAGGACACAGGGAATGGCTTTCCCAGGATTAGACAGGATACTGGGAAGAAATTCTTGGCTGTGAGGGTGTTGAGGCCCTGGCACAGGATGTCCAGAGCAGCTGTGGCTGCCCCTGGATCCCTGGCAGTGCCCAAGGCCAGGTTGGACACTGGGCTTGGAGCAGCCTGGGACAGTGGGAGATGTCCCTGCCATGGCAGGGGTGGCACTGGGTGGGCTCTGAGGTCCCTCCCAAACAATCCTGGGATTGTATCCCATGACAAACTCGCTCTGCCGTGCGCACCGAGCTCGGCTGCTGCTCCCGCACGGCGGCTCCCCTGTCCCGGGCCGGCACAGCCGGTACCAGCGCGGGGGGACCCTCTGTGCCCGGCACCGCCTGACACCCCCCGGCACCCCTAACACCTCCCGACACCTCCTGACACCTCCAGAAGCTCTCGACACCCCCGACACCTCCCCACAGCCCCGGTCCCCGGGCCGCGGAGCCCCGGGCTGCCTAGGGGCGCTCGGCGCTTCCGCACGGCAACAGTGCCCCCTATGGGCCGGCAGCGGCAGCGCGGGGACACGGACACGGACACGGACAGGGAACAGGGACAGGGACAGGGACAGGGACAGGGACAGGGACAGGGACAGGGGATAGGGACAGGGACAGGGACACGGACACGGACAGGGACAGGGACAGGGGACAGGGACAGGGGACAGGGGATAGGGACAGGGACAGGGACACGGACACGGACACGGACAGGGACAGGGACAGGGACAGGGACAGGGACAGGGACAGGGACAGGGGATAGGGACACGGACACGGACACGGACACGGACAGGGAACAGGGACAGGGACAGGGACAGGGGATAGGGACAGGGGACAGGGGATAGGGACAGGGACAGGGACACGGACACGGACAGGGACAGGGACAGGGGACAGGGACAGGGGACAGGGGATAGGGACAGGGACAGGGACACGGACACGGACAGGGACAGGGACAGGGACAGGGACAGGGACAGGGACAGGGACAGGGACAGGGACAGGGGATAGGGACAGGGACAGGGACAGGGACAGGGACAGGGACAGGGACACGGACAGGGGACAGGGGATAGGGACAGGGGACAGGGGATAGGGACAGGGACAGGGGACAGGGACAGGGACAGGGACAGGGACAGGGGACAGGGGATAGGGACAGGGACAGGGACAGGGACACGGACAGGGACAGGGACAGGGGACAGGGGATAGGGACAGGGACAGGGACAGGGACACGGACACGGACAGGGGACAGGGACAGGGACAGGGACAGGGACAGGGGACAGGGGACAGGGACAGGGACAGGGACAGGGACACGGACAGGGGACAGGGGATAGGGACAGGGGACAGGGGATAGGGACAGGGACAGGGACAGGGACAGGGGACAGGGGACAGGGACAGGGACAGGGACAGGGACACGGACAGGGGACAGGGGATAGGGACAGGGGACAGGGGATAGGGACAGGGACAGGGACAGGGACAGGGACAGGGACAGGGACAGGGGACAGGGGATAGGGACAGGGACAGGGACAGGGACACGGACAGGGACAGGGACAGGGGACAGGGGATAGGGACAGGGACAGGGACAGGGACACGGACACGGACAGGGACAGGGACAGGGACAGGGACAGGGACAGGGGATAGGGACAGGGACAGGGACAGGGACAGGGACAGGGACACGGACAGGGACAGGGACAGGGACAGGGACAGGGGACAGGGGATAGGGACAGGGACAGGGGACAGGGACAGGGGACAGGGGACAGGGGACAGGGGACAGGGGGTAGGGGATAGGGACATGGATAGGGGACAGGGGACAGGGACAGGGGATAGGGGATAGGGGATAGGGGACAGGGACATGGATAGGGGACAGGGGACAGGGACAGGGGACAGGGGATAGGGACAGGGGACAGGGACAGGGACAAGGGATAGGGGATAGAGGGACAGGGAATAGAGGGACACAGGGACACAGGGACACGGTACACAGGACACGGGACATGGGACACGGGACACGGGACATGGGACATGGGACACAGGACACGGGACACAGGGACACAGGGACACAGGGACACGGGACACGGGACATGGGACATGGGACACAGGACACGGGACACAGGGACACAGGGACATGGTACACAGGACATGGGACACGGGACACGGGACATGGGACATGGGACACAGGACACGGTCGGCACCAGGACAGTGGGACATGGGAAATGGGACATCATGTGGGGCAGTGGGACACCGGGCACAGGACACTGGGCATGGAACAGCACCAGGACCTTGGCATGGGACAGCGGGACACTGGCACGGGACCCCCCCGGCAGCAGGGACACCCCGAGCAGCACCGGGATCCCCCGGCAGCAGGGACACCCCGAGCAGCACCGGGATCCCCTGGCAGCAGGGACACCCCGAGCAGCACCGGGATCCCCCGGCAGCAGGGACACCCAGAGCAGCACCGGGATCCCCCGGCAGCAGGGACACCCAGAGCAGCACCGGGATCCCCCGGCAGCAGGGACACCCCGAGCAGCACCGGGATCCCCCGGCAGCAGGGACACCCCGAGCAGCACCGGGATCCCCCGGCAGCAGGGACACCCCGGCAGTGCAGCACTCCAGGGATTCACCCCTCGGGAGCACAGACACCCCCTCCACCATTACTGGTTTGTTTAGAAACTGGGAAAGGTTTGGGAAAGGTTTCCGGGAAATGGCTGATTTATCCTGACATTTGCTGGGGTCACACTTGACTCTGTCCCGAGGTTCTTTCATGCACAGGAAAATTCCAAAGAACTCCAGATTTTAAGGAAAACATTAAATTTTATGGGAAAACGAGATCCCTTAAGAGAGAAGTCAGAACGTTTTGCACAAGTATCCTCTGGCTGTGTGTAGCGGTGGAGTCACCAGCACTGGAGGGATTATTGTAGTATTTTATTAACATCTAACTACAGGAATGGATAAAATTATTAAAATAAAATATGCAGAAAGATGTTGACTACAACTCCCTGACAGGAGGGTGGAGGTGAGGGAGAGGTTGGGCTCTGCTCCCACCCAAGTCACAGGAAAGAGGAAACGGCCTCAAGTTGTGCAGGGAAAGTTTAGGCTGGATATTAGAGAGAATCTCTCCTCTGGAAGGACTGCCCAGCCCGGGCACTGCCCAGGGCAGTGGGGGAGTCCCCGTCCCTGGAGGGGTTTAAAAGCCAGGTGGCTGTGGCACTTGGGGACACGGCTCAGTGGTGGCCTTGGCAGCGCTGGTACAACAACTGGATGGTCTTAAAGGGCTTTTCCAACCCCAGTGATTCCCTGGGCGGGAGCAGCAGAGCAAAGTTCTCATCCTGGCATCCCTCAGGGGTGGCCGGGGCCTGGCTTTGCCTCTGCCTGGGGTGGGTTTGGTGGCAGCCAGGAGCGAGAGCCAGGACTCGGCCCCTTGTCCTGCGGAAAGCCATCAAAGCCGAGCAGGCAGAGCCCTCCCAGGCCGGCGGGGAGCTGCGGGGTTGTGCTGCACGTGTAGGAGGCCACCGGACAGTGAAGAAAGCCAGGAACAATTCCCCACCTGCAGTTTGTAGGCCTGAATACAGGGAATGGCCCGAGAGGGGAATTTCTGAGCTCACAGAGAAATTCCAGGCCAGGGATGGAAGGAGTAACACGGCAGGAGGAGCTGGGGATGGAGTAACCTTCCCTGCTACAGGAATCCTTCTCAAAATAACTTAGTTGAAACTTTACAAAGGAAAATCTTAATCATGAAAAAGAGAAATAAAAAAGTTGTTGCCCGTGTTAAATCCTAGCAGTGGCTATTTAACTTAATGGTGCTTCACATGCTGATAAATCCCGTGGGATCCCTCCCCCTTTCTCCCTAGTGGGATAAACACGGTTTGTCATGTTGAGGGAACACTCCAGCTTGGGAATAATCAGAACGTATTGTTGGACCCAATTTTCTATCATTTACTTTTTGCTGTCAAACAAAAGTAGAGCCCAGTACACAATTTAGTCAGTGGGTGGAAGGAGAATTAGCCCTGTAATGCGAACAACTTTCGGAGGTAGAAGTTGAGGGGCCGCAGCCGGCATTAACTCCCATTGTCTGCTGCCCTCACGGACGCCATGAAAGGATTTTGATTTTCATTATTATGTACTTTGCATGTTGCTCGTATTAAATCAATGGGCTGCTTCCCTCCTTGTTTTTCCTGCAGCTGATCTAAAAGGCTCTTTGAAAGGAGCCCGGCCTGGCGCAGACAAAGACTGATTCTTCACCCCCTGACATGTCACGCCACCAAAGGGGTTTTGTGCCCTCTGCCAGCGCCTCAGTCCCGGCGTGGTGCCAGCCCGGGCTCCTGCCCGCTCCCGGAGCCCGCCAGCACTTCACCCTTCGGCCCGCGTACCTCGGACAGACGCGGCGGTGAGCGCCGATAGCGGCGCAGATTGACGCCTTTCTGTCACCGCCCGTGCCCGCCGCGGTCAGCCCGGCCCGAGAGGGGACGGGAGCGCAGCGAGCAGCTCCGCGGTCAGCCCGGCCCGAGAGGGGACGGGAGCGCAGCGAGCAGCTCCGCGGTCAGCCCGGCCCGAGAGGGGACGGGAGGGCAGCGAGCAGCTCCGCGGTCAGCCCGGCCCGAGAGGGGACGGGAGCGCAGCGAGCAGCTCCGCGGTCAGCCCGGCCCGAGAGGGGACGGGAGCGCAGCGAGCAGCTCCGCGGTCAGCCCGGCCCGAGAGGGGACGGGAGCGCAGCGAGCAGCTCCGCGGTCAGCCCGGCCCGAGAGGGGACGGGAGGGCAGCGAGCAGCTCCGCGGTCAGCCCGGCCCGAGAGGGGACGGGAGCGCAGCGAGCAGCTCCGCGGTCAGCCCGGCCCGAGAGGGGACGGGAGCGCAGCGAGCAGCTCCGCGGTCAGCCCGGCCCGAGAGGGGACGGGAGCGCAGCGAGCAGCTCCGCGGTCAGCCCGGCCGGACAGGGGACGGGAGCGCAGCGAGCAGCTCCGCGGTCAGCCCGGCCCGAGAGGGGACGGGAGCGCAGCGAGCAGCTCCGTGGTCAGCCCGGCCCGAGAGGGGACGGGAGCGCAGCGAGCAGCTCCGCGGTCAGCCCGGCCGGACAGGGGACGGGAGCGCAGCGAGCAGCTCCGCGGTCAGCCCGGCCGGACAGGGGACGGGAGCGCAGCGAGCAGCTCCGCCCTGCTCCGATCTCCGGGGTTCCCGTGCCGCCACTCGGGGATGGAGCAGCCTCACCTGTTAACGGGAAAGGAGGGGCCCGAGGGCAATCCTCCATCCCCTCGTCAGCCCCTGCCCACGCCGGGCTGGCACCGGGACGGGCAGGGATGGGCAGGGAGGGATGTGCCACCACTGTACCACAGCTGTGCCCGGCCCAGGGCTCCCCGCACGGACAGGAGGGATGGATGTGCCACCGCTGTGCCCGGCCCAGGGCTCCCCGCACGGACAGGAACGTGCCCGGGGGCTGGAGGGCACACAAAGCCAGACCAGGGCTCCAGCCCAAGGCTCTGCCACCGTCCTGCCCCTGGCAAACCCCCGATCACCTCTGCGTGTCACCTCTGCGTGACACCTTGTGCCCTCTGTTGGTGTTCTGGGAAAAGGGAAAAGGGAAAAGGGAAAAGGAAGGAAAAATGTAAAAAAAAAAGGAGAAGGAGAAGGAGAAGGAGAAGGAGAAGGAGAAGGAGAAGGAGAAGGAGAAGGAGAAGGAGAAGGAGAAGGAGAAGGAGAAGGAGAAGGAGAAGGAGAAGGAGAAGGAGAAGGAGAAGGAGAAAACCAAAGGGTTTAAAGAAGGAAAAGCACAGGAATTAAGTACAAGGATCATCACAGAATAGAATCACAGGATCATCCACATTGGAAAAGGACTCCAAGACCATGGAGCCCAACCTCTGACCGATCACGCCAGGCCTGACCCTGGCATGTGGCATCCACAGGGGAGCCCCAGCCCCGGGTGCACATTGCCGGGTCAGATGGACACAAACATCCGCCGGGAACGGGGGGGGGGGGGGGGGGG
>JAKJHU010000604.1:141170-151170 GCA_022316685.1 Progne subis subis
CGTGGTGAGGTCTGGCCAGAGCAGCTCTGCCTCCTGCAGTTCTGGTCTCCTCCTCACCTGGAGGATTTCCCTGTCTGTGGGACAATCAGCTCAGTTATTTCCTTACCCGAGTTCATTTTCTTTCAACTGAGCCTAAATTCTGGAGCTTTTCCACGCCTTGCTTCCCAGAGCAGCACTCCAGACTGTCCCCCCAGCATCACTCAGCATTTCATAGGGAGAGGCAAACTGGTGTTGTGATTAATATGTAAAACTCCTAATTAATGGTGGGTCTCAGAGCAGCATGCATAAGTAATTCCTTTGTATTTGATAGCAGGGTGTATTGGAGGGCTCTACACCTCATTATTACCCACCAATTTCCTTAAAGGGTGGGCAGCCCCTTCCTGACAGCCCTGCTACAGCACTCAAGGGCATGGGAAAAACTATTAATGGATGCGGAGAAATAGCTTGGGCTGTGATAGTTCCACACCAAGGAAATAGGAGGGGGAGTGACCAGGAAAGGGGAATGACCAAGAAACTCCCAACGTCCACCTTGGTGTGGCCGGGCAAGAGCTCCTCCTTCCTCAGCTGAGACTTTGGTACCAGCCCCAAGTGCAGACAGAGGGGTCTGATGGAAGATCATCTGTGGCTGATTCGTTGTAATTTCTGTAGACTGATCAGAGATGGAGACCCACAATGGCATCTCCTGGAGCGCTGGATCTACGCTATCTTACTAAGTGGCAAAACCACCCAAATTCAGCACCCAACTCAAAACAATGGAATTGAAAAAAAGAAAAAGAATGTTGGTGGCTGCAGGAATTGAGGCCTGTGTAGCTCAGGTGGTCTGGGACCCTCCAGGACCTCTGAGTGAGGGGCTTGGTCTGTAAAGCTGCTGCGGGAGAGGAGTTTTCGGGAAGCAAATGTTTGTGTGCTGGAGAGGCCAGGCTGGCATGTGCCTACTGGAAGTGACTGTGAAGAACATATGGTTTCATTTAATGCAAGAGACTTTGTGGATTATAATTGAGTAGATAATTGGGAAAGGGTGAACATTACGAGAGGGTGGGACTCAGTAATTACTCTAAGCTGCTTTGAAAGACTGACAAAATACTCCTTGACAAAGACCTGGGAGGAGCCAGAGCTTCAGCTCCACCATCTCCTGCTTCTCCAGAAGCCACGTTTAATCATGTGTGAGAAAACCAGGGAGGTGGTGGTGGGCACTGGGTGCTGGGGGATGGCGATGCCCTGGCGATGGAACCTGTGCCCACCCCCGCGTCCTCATCCCCTGGCAGGGACCTGGTGGGATGGCTTGGCGTGGGAATTTCCATGGGGGTGTCCAAAACCATAGATAAAACTGCTGAGCTGGCAGAGAGGAGATTTAGACGAGATATTGGGAAGGAATTCCTGACTGTGAGGGTGGTGGCGGTCCAGAGAAGCTCTGGCTGCCCCTGGATCCCTGGAAGTGTCCAGAGGGTTGGATGGGGCTTGGAGGTTTTCCTGGCAGGAGGTGGGATGAGATGAGCTTTGAGGTGCCCCCAACCCAACCCATTCCAGGATTCAGTGGTTCCGTGAGTCGGTGTGACCCCGAGGGTGCTGCTCTCACCCCTCTGGAGGGGCTGCGGCCACGGGCGCGCGTGTGGGCACCGGCTGCTCTGCACCCGCATCGGCTTCGTGGACTCTGAAGAGTGAACATTGATTTCAATTATTTCAAATTCCGGCCTGTCAAAATGTATGTGAATAAACAAATCTGAGCGGGCAAACAACACTCTCATATCCCAAATATTTCTTCTCTTCAGCATGCCTCTCCAGAAAAGCCCGGACGTGTATCTCAAATAATTAGATTTGTTCAGTAATCAAACTCAATCAGACGGATTCTCTGTGAACTACTTTTATACCCACAATGAGGAATGTGTGTCATTCCCTGCGCATTTGCATATTTTTCCATAAACCTAAAACCAATCAGTTTTGAAGAGTTATGATAATATAAAGAATCTGAGGCAATTACATGTCTTTTAAACAGGGACTGGAAATGCATTCCGCTGGCAGGGCTCACGGAGTAAAGCAGTGAAAACTCCTTTAACCCTTTTAGTGGCACCTGGGTGAGGGTGGTGTGCCGGAGCGGTGCCGGGCTGTGGATTCCTCCTGGTCACTCATTCCCTGTCCCACCCCTGGCCCGGGGCTGTCACTGCCCTTCTGCGGCTGCAGCCCGAGCTCTGGTGGCACGGCCAGGGGACCCGTCCCAGGGGCCGAGAGGCAAATTAGCAGCACCAGCTTTTCCTCCCCGTTCCGCCAAATATCGCATCCGCCGCCATATGGGCTGGAACGCAGACTTCTCGGGGATTTCATTTTCATAAACAGGGAGGAATTATGCAAAGTGCCATAGGTAGGGCTTGGAAATGTTGTTTTTTTTTTTTTTTTTAAACAGCCATTTGGTGGAAATGACTTTTTAATGATTTTCCTCTGTGGTCCTGCCTGGCTACGGGAGCCTTTTCCACGTTCATTAAGCGGTTGAGACTTTGACTTTTTTTGCCGTTAACGCCCCGATCCGGAGCAGGCAGAGCATCTCTGGGGGCTCAGATGGGCACCCCGAGCTGCACATCCCATCTCACAAGCTTCACTTTGGAGGGGAGCTGTGCTCAAAACCCTGGCTTGAGTAAAAAGGGGATTTTTCCGGTGTATTTGTGGCCATGCTGCACCTCCAGGGACTGGGCACATGTGCAGTGCTCATGCTGCTGGGATGGGGCAGCTCCTGAGGTGAACACCAGCATTTACAAGGAAGTAAATACCTCAGTGGCAGTGATTCAAGGCCAGCCGTCACCTCCCCGTCCGTGCCGCGCGTGCGTCACGCGCCGTGGCTGACAGGACGACAGATATCCAAGGAACAGCATCATTCAGGGAAAAACAGGTGGAGAAAGAAGATATCTCCAGCGTGCCTGACAGGGAGGAAAGCGTGTTTGCTCAGAGTATATTGGAGCCCCGGATCCGGAGGAGGTCATGCTTGTGGAAATATTACCACTGTAATATCGGCAGGTCGCGGCTGCCGGCAGCTTTGGGCCGCGCGTGCAGCACGGGAGCTGAGAGTGGGAGGGAGCAGAGTGGGAGCAGCACACCTGGGCACCCGCCCTCCCACTGCCCTCCCCCCTGCCACCCCAAGTCCTGCCCTGTTCCCCTTCCTGGTCTCCCTTCCCCGACCTCCCCGCATCCGGGGCACCCGAGTCCACCCCAGACCTTTGGGGACATCCTTGTGGACCTCTTGTCTTCTCCAAACCTTGGGGACTCCCTTCCTCTCCAAACCTTCATGAACCCCTGTTCCTCTCCAAACCTTTGTGGACTCCAGTCTCTCCAAACCTTCATGAACCCCAGTCTCTCTCCAAACCTTCATGAACCCCTGCTCCTCTCCAAACCTTTGTGGACCCCAGTCTCTCTCCAAACCTTCATGAACCCCAGTCTCTCTCCAAACCTTTGGGACCCCAGTCTCTTTCCAAACTTTGTGGACCCCAGTATCTCAAACCTTCATGAACCCCAGTCTCTCCAAATCTTTGTGGACCCCAGTCTCTCTCCAAACCTCCATGAACTCCAGTCTCTCCAAACCTTTGTGGACCCCAGTCTCTCCAAACCTTCATGAACCCCAGTCTCTCTCCAAACCTTTGTGGACCCCAGTCTCTCCAAACCTCCATGAACCCCTGCTCCTCTCCAAACCTTTGTGGACCCCTGGTTCTCTCCAGACTCTTATGGACCTCTGGTCCCCCCAAACCTATGAGGACCTTCTTGTGGAGCTCTGGTCCTCTCCAGGCCCTCGTGTACCTCTAGCCCCCTCCTCAGTGGATCATCTGCAAGTTCAGGATCTGGAGAATGTAGGAAACCCTGGGGCTGGGGCAGGAGGTGACAGCAGCCAATAAAGGGGTTCCAGGCCGTGCCACTGGAGATGAAGGTGGCACTGACAAAAACGTGGCAGAACAACCCAGAGGACAAGAGCCCAGCCCCTCTGGGCTGCAGGGATGTGCTGCTCCGGGGCGGAGGAGGAACAGGAATTAGCTGTGCTTTATCAACACCAGCTCCTCAGGTACAAGCCGTGCTGCTGGCCGGGTGGGAAGGGCACGGGGGCGAGGGAGGATCTGCAAAAAGCTGCTGCTGTTGTTTGGGAGACCCAGGGGCAGCAGCAGCACCCCCTGCGGACCCTCTGTTCATGCAAATTCATATTTATTGGCTTTGTCCTTCTTCTGAGAGGGGCAGAAATTCATTCTGCGTCCCTGTCATTTGTTTCCTACCGGAATATCTTTCACCAGCATTTCCAGTGTCCTCTCCCCATGCGAATGAGTAATGGGGGAAAGTAACTTTGGAAATGACATTGCAATGTAATCATCCATATTGTGTATTGTGGTTAAAATTGATTAAAATAATATTGAAACTCCCCCAAGGGATTATGCAATTATAAGTCGAGTCCCAAATGGAAAAGGTTTTTGAGAACTTGGCAGATGTCTTAATGAAAATGAAGCATTATAGTAATATATTAGTGCTATTTGTATATTATTGACAGCAGGATCACTAAACTGTATAAATTACTGTCCACAAGAATGGCTGAATTGTTTTCCTTTCAGGAAATTTTTAATCAAATATAATTTCAGAAAAATAATTGTTTAATTTTGGCCTTACCTTTGATCTGCACGTTGATGGATCAATTATTAAACCGAGTTTTAGCCACTCATTCGCTTTGGAAGTTGACACTTTAAATATTTGATTTTGCACCCATTTTGTTTTATTACGGAATAAATTGTGGCGAATGCCAGAGACCATTACGTGCAGCCCTGCGATAGAAGGTGGTCAGAGGCTCCCAGGTTTTGTTTGCTCCCTCCTGGCACGGCCCTTCCCAGGGCTGTGGGGAGCAGAAGTGGAATGGGAGCAGGCAGGTCCCCCTGAGCCTCGGGGCTGGCGTTGGCTGGGTGTTCCCTCTGCCCCGCACAAAGCAGCCCCGCATAAACAAACACGCGAATCCGCACCGGGAGATTTACTCCCGTGCAGGGATCTCTGTGCCAGTGGTTTAGAAATAAACTGCCTGCCTGCAAGTACATAATATTTTAGCCTCTAATTTTAAAAATGGGCTGTAGTTTAATACCTTTTTTTTTTTAAAACAGATACCACTTTTTATGAAGCACTACATGAGTTTCTGATGGATAAATCACCCAAGCATGGTTAAAGAGACCCTAATCTCCAGATGGTACCAGATCCATTTAATTGTATCCTCTGACCTCATCTCACCTGAGCCTGCATTAAAATCATAATACAGTTCAAGTGTAAAAATGATATAGTGTTTATTCGTCCTGTTTATAGGGGGGCAAACACACAGTTAAATTCAGATGTCGAAAATTAGTGTAGTCATTTGAAAAGGTTGAGTTAGATCAAACTGAGTCTCAGCATTTTATTTGCCCCTTTTTTATTCCAATGGCTCTGTTGCTGCAGTTCGACATCCTTGAATGAAGGGGGACGCCGAGGGAGGGGTGAGGTGGGTTTTGGGGTGCCACGGACAGACCCAGCCCTGAGGAAAGGGGTGAAGCTCTCAGTCTCATTTTTAATTTTCACCACGTGTGATGAGGACGGGCCCCATGCATCACAAATGCACCACAGATACTTTTAATATTTGAGCCCAAATCATGTCTGCCCTCCACGGTCCCATCCCTGCTACCCCAGCAGACGGGATACCCCAACATCCCCGCCCGCAGGGTGACCTGCACACGCCACAGAGAGACGCTTCTTCCTCCTGGCATCAGCATTGGGGATGAGCCTGCTTCCACAGGGCATGGAATGGGTTGGGTTGGAAAGGGCCTCAAAGCTCATCTCCTCCCGCTCCCTGCTGTAGCCAGGGATCCCTTCCACAAGCCCAGGTTTCTCCATGCCCCTTCCAGCCTGGCCTTGGACATTTCCTGTTGCACTTCCCTCCCTCTCTCGGCATCCTCCCACGGGAGCAGGACTCCTCCTCCTCAGGCTGATCACCTGCACCCCAGCTTGGGGGCTGACCTCGAACCCTGGCTGCTGTCCCCTAAAATAGATATTTTTGTGGCCGGAGGTCAGGCTTTGTGGATTCGTGGTTGTGGGAGTAATTAACAATCCTGCTCACCCCACAGTTAAATGTGTGCACGGCATTCCAGGTGAAATCCACGTTGACCTGTGTGTAGATCTTTGTCACGTAAGAGCAAAATGCTTCTCCATGGTGGGGGAAAGCCCAAGGGGGGATGGATAGGAGGGAGGGAGGGAGGGGAGGAACACAGACAAATAACCAAAAATTATTATGAATGCATTGGCAGCGCCAGGTTAGCAGTTTTACTGCGGATATACTGGATTATGGAGAGAATTGAATAATTTATCCAGCAATTTTCACATAAGCAATATTAAAAATGAAGACATGAAAAAAGAGGTTAGTTATAGTGGAGAATATATATAGGCCATGAATAAATGTATTAGGCAGTAAGAGTAGTGAATGTTTTAGTAGGTTTAGACTAGATTAAAAAAACTTCTATTTGATTTCAACTAAGTCCTAAAATATCTGCTGAGAAAAAAAAAAAAGCACAGCTTAGGGTGGGCAGAGGCAGGAGGGCTCCGCGCTCGCTGTGTGTGAGCTGGAGGAGGGGGCTGCTGCGGCTGCCCCGCGCCCGGTGCCACCGCCCGGGGTGCCTGAGGGCTTCCCGGGATCCCCGCTGGTCCTTGGAGCGGGACGGGAGCGGGACGGGAGAGCCCTGCCCGATTTCAGAGCTGGCCGCTGCCTCCCACATCCCAACTTTGGGAATCCTGGGAGCTGCCGCTGCCCACAGGGGATGCGATGCGCTCATCCCGACACCTCCGCTCGCTGGGGAAACCGCTCCTGCTGGTGCGCACAGCGGATCCCAGCTCTCCATCCAGCCGGGACGAGCCGCTGGCGGTGCCAGCAGGACGGTGGCGGTGCCAGCAGGACGGTGGCGGTGGCGGTGCCAGCAGGACGGTGGCGGTGCCAGCAGGACGGTGGCAGTGCCAGCAGGACGGTGGCGGTGCCAGCAGGACGGTGGCAGTGCCAGCAGGACGGTGGCGGTGGCGGTGCCAGCAGGACGGTGGCGGTGGCCCGCGGGAGAGGGGGCAGCGCTGCCAGCGCAGGGTTATCGAAATGGCAGCGAGGTCCCCAGCGCCGGCCCGCGGGTGTTTGTTTGTGTTTCCATCGATTGCTCTTATCTCTGCCCGTATGGTTATCTCGGCTCCCCCGCGCGCCCTGGCAGCCACGCCGAATGCTGATGAGCCGCGAGCTGCTGGGGTCCCGAGCACTTCCAGGCGGTGGGGTTGGGAACGAGGGGATAGCCTGGCTAATTAGCCCGGAGGATTCTTCTCCCCGGGCTCGAAGGTCGGGGTACGGCAGCAGCAGGCTCGGCCGGGCTCCGGTTCGGGGGGCCCGGGTTGGGCACCTGCACCCCCAGAGTGACCCCGGCCGGGCTCGGCAGCGCCGCTGTTCACAGAGCATGGGCAGAGGGAAAAACATCTCCAGGACTTTCATCAGCCAAATATTAGAATGGTTTTTAAAAGAAGGCACGGTATGTTATGTGTATCTCTCTCTCTCTCTCTCTCTCTTTAGCATCTATATCTATATCTATATCTATATCTATATCTATATCTATATCTATATCTATATCTGTATCTGTATCTGTATCTGTATCTGTATCTGTATCTATATCTATCTATATCTATATCTATCTATATCTATCATCTCTATCTGTATCAAGATAGTGCATATGTGCATATATACAAAACACACACATGTGTGTATATATATATATATATTTTATATACTTTATGTATATGGTCTAGTGGGAGGTGTCCCTGCCCATGGCAGGGGTCTGGAACAAAATGAGCTTTAAGGTCCCTCCCAACCCAACCCACGCCATTATTCTATGGTTCTATATTTGTGTATTGCGGTGGGTGGTGTAGGGAAAACTCCCCTGCCCAATCCACCCACGGGCCATTTCTGGAAGCCAAGAGCCATGGCAGGATGTTTAAATCACAGCTCCGTCAACGTGCCTGGGACAGGCATCCGAGTCAGGTCCAGAGAGAGGTTTGTTGTAAATACAACTGAAATAAATTTTAAATATAGGTATATATGTATCTATGTGTACACAAACCCAGCCTCACTTTTTCTTTTCTTTGTTTGTAGCAGAACAAACCTCCAAGTGCTTTCAGTCATTTGTGACATGAGCAGAATGGCCATGAGAAAGCTGAGAGCACAGCCCCGAATCTGAATGCTTGCTCTGTCTGGGGTTTGCTCCTTGCTGCAGTTTGTTGGACTTGCATAAGATAGCTTACACTGCCCTGATGCTCCTAAATAAGGCCATTAAAAAATTCTCAAAAATGCTGATTTTCAAACTAAATGGGGGTATGGAAGATCAAAGCCCCCTTCCCACTGAGACTGACAGTTCCAGCATGGCTGCACCCTGGGACACCAGGTTCCTGATGGCTGGACTGGCAGGACCTGGCTTTTATACAGGAGTCCTGTCCTATCCCATGGATCCCATCCCGTGGATCCCATCCCATGGATCCCATCCCATCCCATCCCATCCCATCCCATCCCATCCCATCCCATCCCATCCCATCCCATCCCATCCCATCCATCCCATCCCATCCCATCCCATCCCATCCCATCCCATCCCATCCCATCCCATCCCATCCCATCCCATCCCATCCCATCCCATCCTTGGATGAAGAGAACACAGAGGAGGACCCCCGTGTTTCCCTTGGGAATGCTGGTTCCTCACCTGGGCACAGGGCTGAGGTTTCCCTTTTCATCTCCAGGTTTACTTTTGAAATACTGAAATTTGGGATGGGGCAATCAGACCCACGAGGGTTCTGGTACAGCGGTGCCCCCGGGCATTCCCAAAGCAGGCGCTCACTGAGGCAGACATCATCCGCCCTTGACGAGCCTGGCAGAGCGGGATAGGCCCGGAGATGGGGATGGTGGCCGTGAGCAGCGTGAGGATCACCACAGACCCGGGAACGCCCCACCGGAGGGGCCAGGAGCACGGAGCATGCCGGGCTCTCCTGGCCCAGCAGCCAGAGGGGCTGCGGGTCCTGCCGAGCGGGGCAGCCCCACGGCCACCGGCCCCGGCAGAGCCCGCCGCGCCGTGCAGCGCACGGCTGGCAAGAGCAGGATCGACGGATCTCAGCGCCGCTCCGCACCCCGCTCGCACCGCTCCTGGTCTGAGGGTGCCCTTGCGCGGGGCTGCTTCTTCACATCTGGTCGCCAAAGAGTCACTCTGTCACCCTGCAGCCTGCTAATGAGATCCCCCATTTAATTAATACCATAAGAATTTTAATTCTGACTGAATCAATTTAACGTGATGTGATTTTGTCAGCTCTATTCCCCAAGTAAAAAGTGAGCCTGATGCTTATTACATACATCATTTCACGGGCTCTGCATTCCCTGCTGACTTAAACAAATTCTAATTACTAATTAAAGCATCATTTATGAAAGCGCTTGTGATAGCTATGCAAACATTCTGGGTGGGTATGCTTTGCATAATAATTATCCTAGTTAATATTAAGGCTAGGTCCTTGGCAATTAGGTCTTTGAAACAGAGAGTTATTCTGAATTTAGCCCTTTCCACTGTTAGCAATTAATAACAAAAAATAATGTGCTAAATCTATGTAGTGACTTCATTAACCGGATACATTTGGAAGTTGTAGGTTTGTTTGCATTTTTAAGTTTAGGCGTCATTTTTAAGCCAGGTGAGGTTATTAAACCAAAGCAGGGGGTTTGCATGGGAGGAGCCGTGACTGCGTGTCCCTGCAGCTGCAGTGACACTCCGGCTGGGAATGTCCTGTCCCCAAGGACCTCCTCTCCTCCAGAGTTGCTCAGGAACCAGCAGGTTTAAAATAGTTTGAAGCAAGCCAAGCATTAGTTCCATTTGGTTCAGTTTGTGTTTCTTAGCTTGGAGAGATTTTCCAGTTCCTGCAGCAGCTGGTGGAATTTGGGAGTGGAGCGCCAGAGAGCTGAAGGGATGCGGTGCCATCAGGCCGGGAG
>JAKJHU010000604.1:156170-168670 GCA_022316685.1 Progne subis subis
CCCACAAGAGAGATGCTTGTACATGAAGGAAAAAAATCCAGTAAAAGCCCTGCCTGCTGGTTTCTCCATCCCCAGGCCTTTCCCAGCTGGATGCTGCACAAGTATTGAAAAAGGAAAGAGTCAAACCTGTGACCTGGCTGCCCAACTTCTGCCTCAACAAAATCAGAGCTCAAAGGAGATGAAAAGGTCCATTAACAAGATTATTGCCGTTCATTTTGACATCTAAATCTGTGCCAGCAGGTTTAGCTATCAGATATTGAATTCTTGTGACAAAAGTGCTGCAAGGATACTGCAATCCTCACTAAAGTCCCAGCTTTTGGCCTCTGCAGCCCACCTGCTCTGCCAGCCTGATGCTTTGGAAGGTGACCTGGAACAGAGACTGGACAGAGCTAGAGAATAAAGTAGATATTTATGACAGACCTTAAGGTACACCTTGGGGAGGACAAGAGCCTGGCCAGGGCTACACCAGGTGGGACCCAAAATGGACAGAAAGAGACACAAAATGGACCCCAAATGGTCACAAAATGGACCCAAAATGGCTGACCAGTCACAAAGCCTTACACTTTTATAAGTTTTGGTCCATTTGTATTGTTACCATTCGGGATGGCTCAAATAATTAACGTACAACTCCGGTTTCTTCGGAGGCCATTATAGCAAAGGTTATTGAAAGACAAGGTCTTTTATACAGTATTTTGGTACAATGGATATTATTGGTTGTTTCAGATCAACACCTCTCAGTAAACATCTTTACCAGTAAACAACTTGGAAAAACACCAGGTGTCAGGAAGAAGATATCTGGAGGGATTGTTTGGGGTTCCTCCTTATGATTTCCCAGACCTAAGTGAGAGAGTTATGTACTTGGCTTTTCCCACAGGCTTCAAGCTACTGCCTGGAGCCTAAATCTAATTTCTGACCACTATCAGTTCCACACGTTTGCACATTGGGGTTTAATTGTCCAGTTATAGCTCCAGGTTCTGCAGTCCCATCCTCCTTGTTCCCCCTCCAGCCACCGTTGTTTGTGCTGTTGGGCTGAACACTTGTCCCAGTTGTCCTTGGTGTGCAGCAGGAACAGGATTTGTTTTGTGTGGCTGTGGTGTGCAGAGAGCTGAGTGACACCGAGTGTGAGCTCAGAGCTGCACCCTGGGCAGCACTGGCCGCTCCCATAAATCCACTTTGCTCTGTTCCTACCGGCTTCACCCCAAAGCCAGGAGAGCAGGGCCAGCTGCGTGCCAGGCATCCCAGAGCGGCCTGGCCCTGTGTCCCCAGGCTGGCACAGGCCCGGTGTCCCCAGGCTGGCACGGGCCCGGTGTCCCCAGGCTGGCATAGGCCCAGTGTCCCCAGGCTGGCACAGGCCCGGTGTCCCCAGGCTGGCATGGGCCTGGTGTCCCCAGGCTGGCTCAGGCCCGGTGTCCCCAGGCTGGCACAGGCCCGGTGTCCCAGGCTGGCACAGGCCCGGTGTCCCCAGGCTGGCTCGGGCCCGGTGTCCCCAGGCTGGCATAGGCCCAGTGTCCCCAGGCTGGCTCAGGCCCGGTGTCCCAGGCTGGCACGGGCCCGGTGTCCCCAGGCTTGCTCAGGCCCGTGTCCCCAGGCTGGCACAGGCCTGGTGTCCCCAGGCTGGCATGGGCCTGGGTCCCCAGGCTGGCACGGGCCCGGTGTCCCCAGGCTGGCTCAGGCCCGGTGTCCCCAGGCTGACTCAGGCCCAGTGTCCCAGCTGGCACAGGCCCGGTGTCCCCCAGGCTGGCACAGGCCCGTGCCTGGGTCGCTCCCCACACGCTGGGCCATGCTGATGAGGCTGTGGCCGGGGGCTTTCCCCTCCATCAGCCGGGCAGAAGGCCCGTGGGGCGGGCTGGGACCACGGCAGGCTCCTGCTCGGGGGCAGGCGGAGAAACGCGCCGCAGTAAATGGCTCCCTTCAAAGCCGAGCCGGAAAACACACACGGGTCCCGTGGGCCCCACAGCCCGAGCAGGGGCGGCTCGCGGCGCTCAAAGGGAGCTCTTGTCCGAGCTGGACCTCGGCCCTGACACGCCCCAGCCCTCAGACACTCATAGACACACCCTCCCTCCCTCCCCTGTGGAAACTTCCCCAGATAATCGATCTTTTCAGGAAAAGAGAATAACAGACTCGAGGTCCCATCCTTGCCGCGGGAGTCAATGGGAATTCGGCTAATGACACTCCCGGGAGCAGAGGGAGCCTTCGATTTCCGATCGGGAGCAGCTCCGATCGGGGGCAGGGGAAGGTTTCCAGCGGACGGAGCTCAGCCTCGGGCAGAGCCGGGGTTCTGCCGGGGCCAGCGCCCTCCACACTGAGCTTCTCCCACCCGTGGAGAAGAACTTCAAGAGCAGAGTCCAACATTTCAAACTCCTCTGCCAATATTCCTGCAGGGAACACAGCCTCGCCGGGAGCTGCAGAAGCTTCCCTGGGGCCAGACCCGGCACTGCCGGTGTTGGGGTCCCGTGCCCTGAGCTCCTCTGCAGGAGATGCCCCTCACACACCGATGCCCACCACGGCACAAACTCTCTCCACGCTGAAAAAGGCAATTTCTCCAATATTCCCATTGAAAGCAATGGGATGGCCTGAAGGGAAAAGTGTTATCTGATCCACACCGAGAGACGTGGACGCGGATCTCACATTTTTCCAGGAAAGATGTGCCCCAGCTGTTTTGATGTGCACAGCTCGGAGCTGGTGTGTGAGCTGGTGCCACTGAGAGCTGCTCTGCACAACCTGATTTTGCTGCTTTTTACCATGACAAAGGACTCGGGTTCCTATGAATAAATCTGTAACTAGACCACACAAGATTATTAGGCTCCGTACCAATTGTCCTCATTAATGATTCAGAGGAGCCATTAGCATTTGAGGCAAACAAGGTGTACTTAGTTAGCAGGACACGACCCAGCTGTCATTAAATTATATCTATGATTAATGATCTTCAGAGGCAGAGCTCGGAGCCTGGGCGAGGGTGAGGGGACAGGGAGGGGGGGTCACGGCCGGCAGTGGGATGCTGCAGGGACCCTCAGATGCAGTCATGGACTGGTTTGGCTTGGGAAAAGCCCTCTGAGACCATCGAGCCCATCTGTTCCCCAGCACAAGGCCACCACTGCCCCATGTCCCCAAGTGCCACATGCACAGGGCTTTTCAATCCCTCCAGGGAGGGCACTCCACCACTGCCCTGGGCAGTGCCGGGGTGGAACAGCCTTTCCAGAAGGAATTTTTCCTAACATCCAACCTGAACATCCCCTGCACAACTTGAGGCTGTTTCCTCTCCCTCTCATGTTACCCAGAAGCAGAAAGAATGTGTTTTATTTATAGAAAACCTGATACCTCCTCAGCAACTGCAGATTGGATCACAAAGTGGTTTGAGGGAAGGCAGAGGCAAAGGTTGAAGCTGAGGGACGGGTGACAGCAGTGTCAGGGCAGGCACGGCCAGCAGCTCAGGAAAAATGGTACAACATTTAGAGAGAAAACATTATTTGCTGCCGATTTTAATTTAATTAGGGATTGTTTGGGTTTTGTTCTTCTGAATGCGGTTTGTTTATGGCTGTTGGTGAAGTCTCAGTGCCATGGCAACGTGCAGCAAACACGGGCAGAGCCCTGGGAGCGCTTTGTCACAGGCTGTCACTCACCTGCCAAGGGAGGGAAGGTTCCCAGCAGCAGAACACGGAAAACTTCAGAATAAACCCGGACTGAAGCATGACGAGTCATCTGCACTCACCACAAACTTTCACAATGCTTGTGTGGAAATGTTGACAGGACAGAAGGGAATTAAATGAGGCTATGGGAAGAAGGTTGAGTTTCCATCTGAATTTTTTATCATAATGCTGTGGCAAAATCAGATTATTCCATTTTTTCTTGCCGGGCAGACCTTGCAGACACTCTGCAATGCAATCAAGATTGTGTTGACAAGAGTGCTCCAAAGTGTCTCCCCAGTGACTCGCTGTGGGAAAACAACCATAAGATGTTGGCTTTTTTTTTTTTTTTTTTTTTTTTTAAGTTTTGGGTTGTGGGAGAGAGGATGAAGGCTGTGAAAAACACAGGAGCTGAATGAGCTGAGCACAAAAAGCAGGGAGGCATTGCTGGGGCAGCAGGAGGGGACAGTGACGGGCTGGCAGCAGCTCAGACTGATCGCCTGTCCCTCACTGCGAGCAGCAGCTCCCGGGGGGTTCAGGGACCGGTGTCCTTCAGCCTCCCCTCGGTGCTGGGATGGCAGCGATGAGGGGAAGGAGGCGCTTTGGGAGCCCCGTGTTCTCTGTGCTCTGGGTACGGGCGGTAAGAGGCAGCAGCGGGGGCACAAGTGACGGGCACCAGTTGGCCGGGCGGCACCCGCCGGTGTCCCCATCGCCGTGGGGACAATGTCCCCTGCCCGACCCCTGCCCGGCCTCTCCATCCCCACTTCCAGCGCTCCAGCCGGGAACTTTTCTTTTCCTGGGCCTGCCCTGCCCTCCGGCACCGTGCTCCGGCCCCTCTGCTCCCCAGCCTGGCTGGAAACTTTATCCAAGAGTAACCTCCAGCTTAGAACAAAACACGGTTTGAGTCTATTGGAACACCAAACCCTAACCTGAAACCCGCAGCAATGGCTGGTTCTGTGCAGAGACTTTATAGATTTATATGTTTATTATATAAATTTATATTATATATTTATATTTATATACAATATAAATATATCTTTATATGTTTACATAAAATATATTTATGTATTTATGTATTTTTATATATTTATATATTTATTTATATATTTATATTTATATTTTAATATATATTTATATATTTATATATAAAATATTTTTATATATTTTCCCACCCGGTCCCCACTGCGTCCCTGTTTCCCAGCACAGCTGCACAACACCCATGCTGCCTACACTCCTTTACTCGTCAGCGAGAGTTGTGGCTCGCACTGTCACCTGCTCAAACACGACATCTTCGGATGCAGCCACGGAGTGAGGGGGGAACCTGCCATCAAAACCTTCTTAACTAATTTGTAGCTAATCACGTTATTAATGTTCAAGCCTTTATGAGTTGCCCAAAGGCAGGAGCTGTCGGAGCTGTGCCTGCAGGAGGACACCAGGCTGGGGACACGGGAAACGTGAGGGAGGCCATGGGCTGGTGCTTGGCACCACCGACCTCGTGTGGGTTTGTTAAAACCTGACCATCACCAGTGACCTCTCACAGGATCCCAGGATCACTGAGACTGGAAAACCTCCAAGGCCATCGAGTCCAAGCTGTGACCAAACCCCACTTTGCCCCCAGCCCAGAGCACTGGGTGCCGTGTCCAGTCCTTCCTTGGACACCTCCAGGGATGGAGACCCCAAACCTCCCCGGGCATTCTTCACCTCAGGGAACAACAGCCTGTCTTTGCCACCAGCAATGTCCCTGCGGGGTGCTCTGCCCGTGGAGACCTGAAGAGAGCAGCAGCTCCCAAAGCCTGGGCTTCCCGGAGGGGATTTTCCTCTGTGCTGTCCCCACAGGTGGAGGAGCCCCGGGGCTGATGGAGAAGTGGGGACAGGGATGGGGAGGTTGTTGGTGGCAGTGCTGTGGGGTTTTCCTCTTGTCCCCAGACCCAGCGTCAGCAGGGGGAAGTGAGAGCAGCGAGGCTGGAAAAGGCAGAAGCGAACTTCATGTGACTACCAGCCCACAGCCCAGCTGAAGGTGACAGCCTCTCACTGGGGGACATGTGACAGTCACAGCCAGCTTACACAAAACCCCAGCACAGGAGAGGGGCCAGGCAGAGGTGTGGCACAGGCACCAAGGGTTGGAAAACGCAGGATAAAAGTGATCAGCTCCTGCCCCGGAGGCTGCCCATCCCTGGGCACCAGCTGAGACCTGAGGACGTCTTTACACTGCCCAGTCAGAGGGCTGATGAGAGTTTGGTCACTTTTGGCACCCTTCTCACCTCTTGCCCAGGACACGGAAGATGATGCTGTGCAGAGCCATCTGAAACTGCGCTGCTGGGAAAACCTCTGGGGCTGGTGCTGCCAGGCTCCCTGTGCCCTGTAAATGTGTGAAGCTCCAATCTCATCCCCAGCCTGCAGCCCCCCTCCTAAGCCCCCGCCCTGTGAGGGCCTGTGCCCAGAACCAGCCCTAAGTCCTTACCTGATGTCAAGCACCAAGGAACTGTGCCATTTTGGAATTCCTTTTGGAATGAAGTTCAGGTGCCATTTTTCCTGTAAAGAGCAGGATCCACCCATGTTTCTGCTAAAACAATAAATGCTGATTACTTGGTGAGGCAAGAGGCTGACGGGAGAGAGGCAGGGTAGAGCTGAGGCAGCGAGCTGCACCACCTCCTCTGGGCCAGCAGGTCTTCAAAAAGACCATTAGTCTTTTTCTTACTCTTATTTGTTCAAGCACTTAAAAATACTCTGTTTATTTAAAACCGAACTTGCATTCCTACTTCATGCCTGTCTACTTCATTCTCCTTCTGTGCATCTTAATTTCTCAGAAGTCCTCACACCTTTGGACAACCGCTGGGCCTTTGTGGATGGGGCCCAGTGGGGTTTGTACCCCAACATCTCCCCCTCTCTTTGAGGGGGAGCCACCCCAAGTGTTACATAACGGGCATGTCACCGAGAGGGTGGGCGCCAACTCCAGAGTATAAAAGGTTTTAAATTGGAGCTCTCTACTTAAACCCACAGGAAATGAGAGGGGCCAAGAGGCAAAGATTACACCACTGCTACATTACTTTAAAGACAATCGAATTTCTCATCAGAGGTTGCAGTGTTTTTTGGAAGATGTCTTTGACAAAAGCTGTCATAATTCGGGGCCATGAACCCCAAGCTGTGCTTGGTGTTCCCAGTTGTGCTGGGATGTTCTGGGATGTGCTCAGATGTGCTTAGATGTGCTGGGATGTGTGGGGGACGTGCTGGGATGATCTGGGATGTGCTGGGATGTGCTGGGATGTCTGCTGCAGGGTCAGGGCAGCCCCTCTCAACCCATGACTTCTCCTCATCCGTGGGCAGCAACCCACACAGCCCTGCTGTATCTATGCACCAATAACAGGACAGGGTGACCGAGAGTCATTCCATGAGTTTTTTATTTCATAATCAGTCTCAGTGAAGGCGGAGACATAAAAGATGTTAAAACTCACGTCATAACAGCAGAAGCCAAAGTTCTTCTTGTAACAAGGCCTTTTAGAAGTTTTTTAGCCAATAGGCTGATGCTAAAAGCTTACAAGAATCTATTAAGCCAATCAATGAATGCTACCTCTGCACCTTACAGCATACAAGAGTTGCTTGTTCTATATTTTTTGCAGCTCAGAAACTTTCTATGCTCCAAATGTTTCAACGCATATTGAAAGTCCTCCCCTCTTTCAGTTCCCACACAACCCAGCCCAAAAGCCACCCAAGCCAATCCTGAGCCAGACTGACCCAATTTAACCCAGCTCCATCCATCCCCAACCCAGCTCCATCCGTCCCAACCCAGCTCCATCCATCCCCAACCCAGCTCCATCCGTCCCCAACCCAGCTCCATCCATCCCAACCCAGCTCCATCCCCAATCCGGCTCCATCCATCCCTAACCCAGCTCCATCCATCCCCAACCCGGCTCCATCCCCAACCCAGCTCCATCCATCCCCCAGCCCAGCTCCATCCATCCCCAACCCAGCTCCATCCATCCCCAACACAGCTCCATCCCCAACCCAGCTCCATCCCCAACCCAGCTCCATCCATCCCAACCCAGCTCCATCCCAATCCTGCTCCATCCCCAACCCAGCTCCTTCCCCAGCCCAGCTCCATCCACCCCCAACCCAGCTCCATCCCAACCCAGCTCCATCCATCCCTAACCCAGCTCCATCCATCCCCAACCCAGCTCCATCCATCCCAGCCCAGCTCCATCCATCCCCAGCCCAGCTCCATCATCCCCAACCCAGCTCCATCCATCCCCAACCCAGCTCCTTCCCCAACCCAGCTCCATCCATCCCCAACCCAGCTCCATCCCCAATCCGGCTCCATCCATCCCTAACCCAGCTCCATCCATCCCCAACCCGGCTCCATCCCCAATCCTGCTCCATTCCCAACCCAGCTCCATCCCCAACCAGCTCCATCCATCCCCAACCCAGCTCCATCCATCCCCAACCCAGCTCCATCCATCCCCAACCCAGCTCCATCCCCAACCCAGCTCCATCCATCCCCAACCCAGCTCCATCCCCAACCCAGCTCCATCCATCCCCAACCCAGCTCCATCCCCAACCCAGCTCATCCATCCCCAACCCAGCTCCATCCCCAACCCAGCTCCATCCATCCCCAACCCAGCTCCATCCCTAACCCAGCTCCATCCATCCCCAACCCGGCTCCATCCCCAATCCTGCTCCATTCCCAACCCAGCTCCATCCCCAACCCAGCTCCATCCATCCCCAACCAGCTCCATCCCCAACCCAGCTCCATCCATCCCTAACCCAGCTCCATCCCCAACCCAGCTCCATCCATCCCCAGCCCATCTCCTTCCCCAGCCCAACCCCGTCACCCCCCCATCACTCCTCTCCTAACAGCCCACCATACCCTGGGCTGGATTTCACCCGACTTCTCTAAAAGCTGGAAACCCCTAAGAATAGTGGAGATGATAGAAATGAAATTTAATCCTTCTACAGACATCTTGGAAGTTTTCCCTTTTCCTGCCGCCTGTAACATTCACTGTCTTGCTCAAAATACCCAGTTCTAGAAGTTCTGGTGGTTTTTTTTTCCTTTTTTTTTTTTTTTTTTTTTTTTTTTTTTTAAGAAGGTGCACTGTTGGAACCCTGGGCACTGAGAATTCCAGACTTTCTGTGTTGACAGGCACTGACCCCCAAGCAAACTCTGCATTTGACCTGAGGCCGTGGAAAAGGCTCCCAAAACTGAGTGGCAGCGCTGGGATCGTGGGTGTGGGGTTTGGATAGAAGTTGTGACGTCACAGGGTGCAAAACTCTTGAAATCTTTCCTTGTATCAGGGCAGTGTCATCTGCTAGGACATGACAGCTTCCACCAGGACAGGTTCCAGCCCTGTGGAAGAGTTCCTGGTGTTGCTGCTCTCTCTTCCCAGGTGCCCAAGGAGCCAGGGCAGTTTCTGAAGAGAGCTCAGGGTTTTACCTGTCTGTCCCAGCCAGCACAGAGGGGCCAGTCTGACTGACAGCAGGTCGTGACCACCTCTGGGGCCAAGGTGTTTGTACATCCTCTGCAGCGGCACAAAACCTCAGGACGTTCTGCGGGCTGAGAACTCGTCTTTTACACTTGAAATGATATTTTGTATTTCCATTTTTTTCAGTAACCTATTGATTTGTGAGCTTAACAGCAGCGTGCCCTGTGCCAGGCAGTCTCAATTGCATCGCATAAATATTTAACACCACTGGAAAACAATAATTTTCTAACCCAAAAAATAGCGTTACAGAAATTAAACAATTGCTAAGTGACCACGGCGCTTTTTCATGAATCCCATCTACTTTATTAACCCGAGATAAGCCAAGGAGCCAATTACGGTGCACTAAACTGTGCCATCAGCTGCCTGGGAAAGGCCATTATATTTCAACTTCTGTGTAGTTCAATGAGAATTAGAGTTAAATGTGTATTTTGAATGCAATGGGTTATTACTACGAAGTTAATCATACCATTACTTTTTATTGTGGGGCTGTAGGAGTTTAAGGGACCCTGAGAGGGCTCAGTGGAGCAGCCCCTGCTGCTGCCTGGGCCAGCGGGTCTGCACCGGGCCCACGGCACCCTCCAAAGTCTCCCCAGACCGTGTCACTTGTGGAATTTGCACTTGACTTTTGCAAACATTAAATGTTCTTGCCACCGAGAGCTAATTAAGAAATCCGGGCCACTATTGCCGAGCTAATTCTGTTCGGGTTGACTGCATGTTCAAATCTGGCTCTGGATGCTCATCTAATGTGTGCTGTGACCACTATTGCGGTTGGATTAAGGTAATTACCTAGCTCAACACTTTTCTGAAACATTTTACAGTAATGGAATCCGAAGCTTTTATGTGCTGCTCCATCTTCACTTCAGAGGATTGGGAGTGTGAATCTGTGCTTGAGGAAAAGCCAAAGCCCAGCTTACCACCAGCCTCCAGGCTGGCTTAGCTGGGCTCAGGCTCCTGATTCCGGGGCAGCAAATGGGGCACTGCAGAAAAAAGCTCTGGAAGGGAGGGGACAGCCGGGGGGATTTGGGATCTGCTCCAGGAACAGGGACAGGAGGAGAGGGAACGGCCTCAGGCTGGGCCAGGGGAGCTCAGGGTGGACAGCAGCAGGAATTTCCCCATGGAAAGGGAGCTCAGGGCTTGGAAGTGCCCAGGGAGGTTTGCAGTGCCCATCCCTGGAGGTGTCCCAGGAATTCCTGGAGCTGGCACTCAGAGCTCTGTCTGGGGAGAAGGTGGGATTGGACACAGCTTGGACTGGATGGGCTGGGAGGGCTTTTCCAAACAAAAGCATTTTGTGAATTTCACAGACCTCGGGAAGAGCCTCAGCACTGGCAAGGGAGAGGCAACCTGCTCTGGATCTGGGAAACCAGCGACTCTGGGACTCATCGATATTTTCTGGGAAAAGTGTAAAATGGGAACGTCTGGTGCAAATGGTCATAGAAAGGCAAATCGTCAGGAGCAAGAGCCAAATGCAAACTGAGGCAGTAACAGTGGGACACAACAGACCTCTCCCGGGAAGAGAAGAACTTTGGTCTCCTGAGGAGAGATGGAAGGACAGGCACAGACCTTTCCATGCTCCACAGCCAACGCACTCAATCAGCTGAGCCCGGGCTGCAGCCCCGAGCCCCGGCCCTCCCTGCCCAGCTGCTAACAGGGCCATTTGTGATGCTTCTCTCCGGGGTGGGGCTGCCTCTACCTCGGGAAATTGGATTGCGCTCGTTCCTCGTTCGCCACAGATTGGGCAATCGCTTTCAGCCCCTACCCAAGAGCTGGGCTCCAGGCAGCCAGCTACAACAGAAAGGGCCTCTCAAGCCTGTTATCCCTCTCCTGAAAGATCCATCCACCCCCAACCTGGCCTGGCTGGTGAGGTACAGGGGTGCCGAATATCCACGGGGTGCTCCCACCGCCCCGCGAGCCCCGGCAGGGCAGCGCAGAGCCGTGAACCTCGGCCGGGGGTGGTGCTGGTGTCTGCCGCATCCTGTCCCCCACACAGCACCACCTCCGCTCAGGTGATTCGTGCTCACCACCTCCAGGTCCCTCCAGGGGAGGGTCTCGTGGGGCAGGGTTGGGTGTCTGTGCAGGGACACGAGCTTGGTGACCCCCGTGGGCCCCTTCCAGCTCGGCGTGTTCCTGGATCCTGTGACCCACCCCACACCCCGGGGTGTCTGGTCCTGGCTGGCACAGACGGGGTGCGCAGAGGCTCTGGGGCAGGAGGCAGCAGTGCCCCCATGAACATCACCAGGGACACTTCTCAGCCTGCAGCAGACGTCCCCATCAAACCTAATTTTAAAAGGATTATTAAAAATACAGACTGGCACAGATTCCAAGAGAAACCCAACCTCCCTGAGGGGACGGGGAGCCCTCAGCCGGTCCAGAATGAAAGGGGTCACCAGTAATGGGTGAAACCATTGGTCTGGGCCCTGTTCCTTGGTCTTCATGCAGCCATGACCAAGAGGAGGGATGGTCAGCGCCGGGCTGGACGGGGCTTGGACAGCCTGGGACAGCGGGAGGTGTCCCTGCCCAGGGCAGGCGTGGGACTGGGTGAGCTTTAAGGTCCCCTTCAACCCAAATCACTCTGGGGTTTTCTGTGATCTTATGAATTCATCAATTTTTATTCGATTCCTTTTATTCTCTCTGACATTCTGTGATCAGAGCGAGGGTACGGCTACAATTTAGCCCTTTGGTAGAATTTACTTCAGTGATTAGAATAACTGCACGGAATTAGCGCAATTCTAACGTTGTTTTTTATCTTGAGTGGCAGAAAATCATTGCTCCTGGGATAATTCTTAACCTAACAGAGTGACCCCTATGAAATACATCCAAAAGTTTTATGATTTTCCCCCTTCATGCTAATTTAATGTAGCCCGATTGTTTAATCTTAAACCGAACACATTCCAAATAAAGCAATGCAGCTCACAACAAGACACTGCAGGAAATAATTAGGTTGCAAGTTGTGGAGGCTTTAATACGGCTGAAATTATATAACTATCTTTGCATTCCCTGTATGGTCCTATTAAATGCAGTCGGCATTGATGTCGGGAGCTGTCAGGAAGCAAAATGAAAAATAGTTTTAATAGCTGCTCTTTGACCTGTTTTATATTTTATGTCAATTATAACAGCACACAACCATGCATAATTATGAAGCATAGATGCATTAAAATGTACACATAATTTGTGTTCTTATGGCAACCGTTGCATTAGGATCTGGAAAACAAACGGATGACTTCCTATTGTGAAGTGGTCGGGGTATGGAACCGCCGGAGTTGTGTGTGTGTCTGCTCGCCCTGAGGGCTGGAATCCGACATTCCCGGGGACAAACGGCACCAGCAGCGCAGTGTCCAGCTCCACCTGCCCCAGGCCCGACCGCAGGCCAGCACCCACCCGCAGCAGTCACCTACAGGAAACGAGA
>JAKJHU010000604.1:173670-242247 GCA_022316685.1 Progne subis subis
GAACGGGAACGGGAACGGGAACGGGAACGGGAACGGGGCAGGGAACGGGATCGGGATCGTGAACGGGAACGGGGCAGGGAACGGGATCGGGAATGGGGCAGGGAACGGGATTGGGAACGGGATCGGGAACAGGAATGGGGCAGGGAACAGGATCGAGATCGGGAACAGGAACAGGAACGGGATCGGGAACGGGGCAGGGAACGGGATCGGGAACGGGATCGGGAACGGGGCCGGGAACGGGGCAGGGAACGGGAACGGGATCGGGAACAGGAACGGGAACGGGATCGGGGCAGGGAACGGGAGCAGGATTGGGATCGGGAATGGGGATGGGGAACGGGAACAGGAACGGGGTCGGGAATGGGAACGGGAACAGGATCGGGAACGGGGCAGGGAACGGACGGGGAACGGGACTGGGAACGGGATCGGGAACGGGCGGAATGAGCTCGGCGGTGCGGCCTCGGCGAGAGCCCGGGTGGAGAGGAGCGATGGGGACACGGGAACCCAGGGGAACACAGGGACCAAGGAGGGGACACGGGGACCCGGGCCCGGCCAGCAGGAGGGAGCTGGGATGCTCCGTGCCAGCACCCTCCTCATCCTCGCTCTGCTGCCTGGGTACCAGGCTGGGCATCCCCGAGGATCCATCCTTGGAAACCCAAACCCCGACAAAAATCAACAGAAATCAGCATTTGACACCTTTTTGAAAAAACGGCCAACATCACGGATTACCTCAAATTACTCTAATTGGTCTTATTTCAAAATTTTATTTATTAGAAACAAATTGTTCAGGAACCAAGGACTGTTTTTAATGATCCAAAACAGAAATAAGTGTTCTAGTCTATTAGTGCCCTATATGGAATAAATCAATATTAAAACTAATTAACCCTTTTCAAAGGCGTTTTGTCTCCGGTTTTTATTTAATGGTTCAGTGCAACCTGAAGTACTGCCAGAGCTGGATAAGCTCCATTTAAAAAATGGCCAATTTTGAAAACAATTTAACAGCTTACTGTGATGAACATTTTTGTATTTTTTTATTTTTTTTTTTTAAACCAGGAAGAACTTGGCTTCAAGAGGAGATGGGGGATAAACCTCCCTTGTTGATGCAATGAGTCACTAATCAGAACTGCCACCCAGCTCAGCCACAAGTGGAAGATGTATATATATTTCTGGGATTTCAAAATAAATATCATTGGCAAGGTTTTAAGCGTTGCTCTGCCAGCTGTAGGGTTCTAGATGAGGATATAATTTATTTTTTTTTTTTCTACATTCCTAAACCAGAAAAATCCTGACTTTTCTGCAGTTCACAAGGTTTTGTTGCAAGAGAGCAGAAATCTAAAGGAAGGGGGAAAAAATCCCAGTAAAGTATCCCTGCTTACTCCTCCCTCCTTCCTACAACACTTTAACTGGAGAATCTCTTAACAGCAAACCAAAATAACTGCAGCAGCAATAATCAGGTTTTAAATTCATATGAAAGCTTTATTAGTTGTTCCAGGCACAATTTGAAAGAGATGAGACAGGTTTTCAGACAATTTGGGGAGAAACGAGCCCTATTCACCTGGCTACTCCGGGCTCCCACACTCCTCTTCCTCCCAGGAAATTACAAATTAGAGGAGTGCAGGAGGGGAGAGAAAAGCAGTAATTTATGAAAACACAGTGCATCATAATTTTGTCATTTTTCTGCAATAAGGATGGCAAATGATTCATGGGGAAAAATGAAATATATTCCCCTGTCAGCTCAATAGATCCAAGATTTACAGCTCCTCGACTTGGACAGGAACAGCTCTGCTCGCATAGGAATGAATCGCAAATCAGTTAATTGGAGAGATGCAAAATAAATGAATCTGTGCAAAATAAACGGAGCAACAATTCGGGAGAGCAAATGAAGGGCGGCATGGGCCTGGTTTGTTCTGGGGGGGACAGGGACCTCGGCACTGGGGACACCACCGACCCTGCTGGTTTCCCACATCCATTGAATTCCTGCTGCAGCAGCCGGAGCAGCACGAGGGGGTGTGGGGAGGCAGAGCCCAGGGAGAGGGTGATGTGCATCCCAGCAGTGATGGGCAGCTCACCTGGGAAACGTGGAGTGTGTGACACATCCCTCTGTCCATCCTCCATCCGTCCATCCATCCATCCATCCATCCATCCATCCATCCATCCATCCATCCATCCATCCTTCCATCCCTCCATCCATCCTTCCATCCATCCATCCATCCATCCATCCGTCCATCCATCCATCCATCCATCCATCCATCCATCCGTCCATCCATCCATCCATCCATCCATCCATCCCTCCATCCATCCATCCATTCATCCATGCATCCCTCCATCCATTCATCCATCCATCCATCCATCCATCCATCCTTCCATCCATCCCTCTGTCCATCCATCCATCCATCCATCCATCCATCCATCCATCCATCCATCCATCCATCCATCCCTCTGTCCATCCATCCATCCATCCATCCATCCCTCCATCCATCCTTCCATCCACCATCCGTCCATCCACCATCCTTCTGCCCATCCCTCCTGCTGCAGGGGGCACAGCTCACCTGGGAAACGTGGAATACCTGTCCCAGCCCCGGAGGGCTCAGCGGGGGCAGACACAGCCCGGGGCCGGGAAGAAATCCCGTGAACACTGAAACTCGCCAGGTTCTCCAGCACCAGCCCCTGCTCGGGTCCCATGGGACAAGCTCGGCACAGGCAGCGATCGCTCAGGGAGCAGAATTCCAGCTCTGAGCCAAGGGCGGCTGCTCCAGGGCAGCGCTCCCCAGGGAGCCCGGCCCCTCCTGCCACGCGGCCACCCCGGGACACTGCAGGGACACTGCGGGGACACTGCGGGGACACTGCGGGGACACTGCGGGGACACTGTGGGGACACCCCAGGGACACTGCGGGGACACTGCGGGGACACTATGGGGACACTGCGGGGACACTGCGGGGACACTGCGGGGACACTGCGGGGACACTATGGGGACACTGCGGGGACACTGCGGGGACACTGCGGGGACACTGCGGGGACACTGTGGGGACACCCCAGGGACACTGTGGGGACACTGCGGGGACACTGCGGGGACACTGTGGGGACACCCCAGGGACACTGCGGGGACACTGCGGGGACACTGCGGGGACACTGTGGGGACACCCCAGGGACACTGTGGGGACACTGCGGGGACACTGCGGGGACACTGTGGGGACACCCCAGGGACACTGTGGGGACACTGCGGGGACACTGCGGGGACACTGTGGGGACACTGCGGGGACACTGCGGGGACACCCCAGGGACACTGTGGGGACACTGCGGGGACACTGCGGGGACACTGTGGGGACACTGCGGGGACACCCCAGGGACACTGTGGGGACACTGTGGGGACACTGCGGGGACACTGCAGGGACACTGCGGGGACACTGCGGGGACACCCCAGGGACACTGTGGGGACACTGCGGGGACACTGCGGGGACATTGTGGGGACACTGCGGGGACACTGCAGGGACACTGCGGGGACACTGTGGGGACACTGTGGGGACACTGCAGGGACACTGTGGGGACACTACGGGTACACTATGGGGACACTGTGGGGACACTGTGGGGACACTGCAGGGACCCTACAGGGACAGCGCCACCGGCACTCCCACCCTGAGGCACAAGAGCCCCCAGCATGGCTCGTCCAGGGCACGGAGCTGTCCCCAGGGGTGGCCTTGTCCCCATCACCTGCCATCAGTTCCCTTCTGGCTCAGGAAACACCCAGCTTGGCCCCGAGGCTGAAATATTAATGCTGCTTTGATATTCCCCATCGTAGTTCTAACCAGGCTGCAACAGCCACACCGGGGCAATAAATCTGAATTTCTGACCATTCCAGAGGAGGGGACCAGCCCCCAAACTCCTGTGCCTTGCAGCAGCAGAGCCAGGAGCTCGACACGAGGCAATTCTACTGCTGCAAAATATTTGAGATAAAGCTGATCACAGCAAACATTCTTTGCCTTTTCACTTACGCGCCGTGGATTAGGGGAAGATCCGTAATCTCTGCAGTTCCCCTCCGGCCTGGTTCATTCCCACGTGCAGCATCGGCACAGCTCCTTGGCAGCTGTGCAATATCCTTGCTACAAGTGTAAATTAAGCCACGAAATAATCTGGAGATTATAAAGATTGTGCTCGCGCTGCTAAGGGCGCTGCCGATTCCCTGACAGGGAAAATGGATCCGTTCTGTCGGAACATCCATCTGCACGCGCAGCACGGGCTCACCTGACGTGGAACACGGTCCGAACGGACTGGGAAATCTCTGCTGTTCACTGGACTGGGAAATCTCTGCTGTTCTCTGCTACTGATGAGGTCAGGATCAAACTCACCCGTGGGTGGGGACTGCTCCTGGCCGCAGTCAAAATCCAGGTGGAAAATGTCTGCACCAGCCAAGCCCAGGGGCTGCTGCCATTCCAGCCGGAGAG
This sequence comes from Progne subis subis, assembly GCA_022316685.1. Classification (NCBI taxonomy): domain Eukaryota; kingdom Metazoa; phylum Chordata; class Aves; order Passeriformes; family Hirundinidae; genus Progne; species Progne subis. Next base: position 178,107 of record JAKJHU010000604.1, read on the forward strand.
GGCAGCGCGGGATTCCCCAGCTCCTCAGCCCCACCTGTAAACTGCAGAGCACTCAATCCCAGCAAAGAGGGGAGTTTAAACTGCTGAGCACTCAGATCTGGGCCAAGAGGGGAGTTTAAACTGCACAGCACTCAGATCTGGGCCAAGAGGGGAGTTTAAACTGCACAGCACTCAGATCTGGGCCAAGAGGGGAGTTTAAACCGCAGAGCACTCAGATCTGGGCCAAGAGGGGAGTTTAAACTGCAGAGCACTCAGATCTGGGCCAAGAGGGGAGTTTAAACTGCAGAGCACTCAGATCTGAGAGAAGAGGGGAGTTTAAACTGCACAGCACTCAGATCTGGGCCAAGAGGGGAGTTTAAACTGCACAGCACTCAGATCTGAGAGAAGAGGGGAGTTTAAACTGCCGAGCACTCAGATCTGAGAGAAGAGGGGAGTTTAAACCACAGAGCACTTGGTTCTGAGCTAAGATTGGGAAGCCTGGGCTCTGTTTACTGAACACATCCATCCCCACGTCCTCCTTCCCAAAGAAACTTCTTCAGGGTGACTCCGAGGTATTTCTGCACCCGTCACAACAAACTGGCAGCAAAAGGAGCGTTTTAAACCAGTTTTATTGATTCATGCTTTCAGTGCTTACGCAGTTAAAAACAAGGCACATTAAATACATCCTCTTATTGCTCAATAAACGCATGCGGCTCATTCCAGACACCAAAGGTAATAAATAATGGCAGGAAAACTCCAGGACAGTTATAAAAATGACCACCCAGCTTCAAACACAGCATGGAACAGCCCAGGCTGCAACAGGAACCTGACAACAGACCCAAGTGCCACGTGTAAACCCGCAGAGTGTCCGTACACGTATTTACACACACCCAGACACCGCACGGATCCCCGCTCCCCACAGGGACAGGTTATCTATAACACAAAATACCCACAGAAAAGCCAGTAATCTTCCATTTCACAGGAAAAAAAAAAAAAAAAAAAATAGAGAGAGAGAAAACCAAAATTCCCATTCCTGCTTTTCCATCCCAGATCATACAACTCTTCCCACAGTACACTCACATAAACCCCTGGAGCAAAGCCAGCGCTCCTGCACACAGAGAGACGGGACAAACGAACGCTGCAGAGTTCTCCAAGTACAGCTGCAGCTGCTGGGGGAGCACATGCAGCTGTCCCATCACTGCAGGCCTGGTGCAGGGGAGCAGGGGGTGACACAAAGCAAATCCGTGCCCAGGGACACACGCAGCCGCCAGAGCCCCACAGTCACATTCCAGATGCAGGATCAGCAAAACAAGAGAACAAAGAGCGTACTTTGGGTACAACACAGAAATCCTGCCTTCTAGGTAAATTCAGGTTATTATTTTAACAATGCAGTTAGAGAGGAGGGGAGAATTTCCCTTTGAACTGTACAAAAGCTGTTCAACAGTGAAAACATTTTTCTTTACAAAAAAACCCTGTTCAGTATATTGGAAATATTTTTTCTTCACGTGAACTGGAAAAGGTCTCATGACTTTTACTTGGCCACAGGAACAACCCCCTTTGTTCACTAAAACATCCTTGTGGTGCCACAAGTGCCAACTCCCCTTCCTCAGCCCCTGCTCCAAGCACAAAGCCAGACCCTGGACAACATCTGCATCAAAAAACAAACTGAACACGCAAAAACCCTTTTAGGAACTCATTTCAGGTGAGCCTTGCCCTTTTCTTCCTTATCTACTATTTTGCAACACCTGAATGTTAAATGCTTGTGTTTTTTAAGGGCTGTGCTTCTGCAGCCAATCCGGGCATCTGCACTCACTGTGCTACATCCCACCACTCCTCAGCATCTGCACGTTGTCTGGAACCCTTTTCCCTGCTAAAGCATCCAAGGAATCCCTGCTGTTCACTCCTGCCCTGTCGTTTTCCATCGGTGGACATGGTGATGCCAGCTAAATACATCAAATTTTACCTCAGCAGAAATTCTGACCCCTGGGAAGCAAAGCTTGGTTTGAGGTGGAAATTGCTCTGCTCAGGGAACATAGCAGATGCCAAATCCAGCAGTAAACCAGGTTCCCCGGCCTTGTTCCACACCAGGCAGAAATCTCCACCTGCCTCAGCCCAATCCAGCAGCAGGAGGACAGGCAGCTACAGCAGTGCTGGGAACAGCTCCAGTGAGGGCTCCACGCTTTGGTTTTTTTCATTTAACCTGCTGAAAAACTGCCTTTTTTTCCCTAGAAAAGTTAGTTGGATGCAAGACACACACTTTTTTTGTTGGTTTTTTTTTTTATGAACATTTAAGACTGCTGTGCCACCAAAACCTGCCCCATCCTACAGAGCATCAGGGTTTGCCCCAAGCTTGCAGCACTTTTAGCATGGAACACCTTCTGCCTTTATTTCACCGCACAAAGCACCGCCTGCAGACAACGCCATTCACTAGAGGCAGTTTATTTGTGTTCACAGGGGAGCAGGGAAGCTGTTCCCAGCTTTCAGCCACATCAGTACCTCGGGTGATTAATCCAGGTGTCTTGTTTTCCAGCTGGAATTTCGGAGTGGCCAAGTACTGGCACCACTGGAAGAACAGGGCAAAGCCACCACCCCGAGAAGGCTCAGGACAGGTCTCCAGCACCCCCACGCCCCATGCAGTGCCAGCTCTGCTCCTTTGGAAGGGTATCTCCACCCCAGAACACAGCTTTCCCTCCCTTGCTCCTTGCTGAGGGGGCAGAAGCAGCTTGGAGATTTTGCATTTGTAAAAGGGCAGGATTCACTCTGAGCACCGAGCGCTCGAAAGGTGAAGGTGATGCAGACGTTCCTGGCTGGGGCAGGGTGTGCCTGAGTGTGCACCCACCCGTGTGAGTGTGAGTGTGCACCCACCTCTGTGAGTGTGCACCCACCTGTGAGTGTGCACCCACCTGTGTGAGTGTGAGTGTGCACCCACCTGTGTGTGTGAGTGTGCACCCACCCGTGTGAGTGTGAGTGTGCACCCACCTCTGTGAGTGTGCACCCACCTGTGAGTGTGCACCCACCTGTGTGAGTGTGAGTGTGCACCCACCTGTGTGTGTGAGTGTGCACCCACCTGAGTGTGAGTGTGAGTGTGCACCCACCTCTGTGTGAGTGTACACCCACCTCTGTGAGTGTGCACCCACCTGTGTGTGAGTGTGAGTGTGCACCCACCTGAGTGTGAGTGTGCACCCACCTGAGTGTGCACCCACCTCTGTGAGTGTGAGTGTACACCCACCTCTGTGAGTGTGCACCCACCTGTGTGTGTGTGAGTGTGCACCCACCTGAGTGTGAGTGTGCACCCACCTCTGTGAGTGTGCACCCACCTGTGTGAGTGTGAGTGTGCACCCACCTCCCTGCAGCCTGCATTCCTGTAGCCTGCAGGGCCACTGCCACCCAAGGGTGCCGTGGAGCAGAAAGGGAACCATTAACAACCAGGACGAGCACACGACGTCTTTCGGGAACCATTAACGACCACAACGAGCACACCGACATCTTTCGGGAACCATTAACGACCACAACGAGCACACTGATGTCTTTCAGGAACCATTAACGACCAGGACGAGCACACCGATGTCTTTGGGGAGGGCCGTGGTGCGCCGGGCTCCGTGCCGGGCCCCGGGGAGCCGCGGCAGCCCTGGCTCACAGCCCCCCTCCGCTGCGGTCCACAGGGATGGCCTGGCGGCGCCCCAGCTTCTCCTCGGCGCTCTTCATCAGCACGGCCAGCCTGCTGCCCGACACACGGCCCTTCTGGATGGCGCTCATCAGCTGGGGACACGGGACACGGCACACGTCACCGGGGCCGCCGGCCCCGAGCCACGGCCGGGAACGCGCGCGCCCCGGTTCCCGAACCCAAAGTGCGGCCGCGGGGCCTGGCTGAGGCCCATCCACACCTCCCAGGAGTTCCACGGACTGCTCTGGGTGGCAGACACGGCGGAAGGACCAAATGTGACGCACTTGGAAGAGTGCAGGACACCCCCAGTGCAGACAGCCACCAGCACTGGGGCTCATTCCGTGACAGCTCTGAATGTGGGATAACCCAGCAGCGGCACAGGCCTGCTCTGGCTATTTGTACTGTCTGAAGGATGCAGCTCACAGAAGATGCGGGATTTTTTCCCATTTAGGACTCTGGCACAGGGTGCTTGGGGAAGCTGTGGCTGCCCCTGGATCCCTGGAAGTGTTCAAAGTCCAGGCTGGAACAACCTGATGTGATGGAAGGTGTCCCTGCCCCTGGCTCGAAGATGAGCTTAGGGTCCCTCCCACCCCACATCATGCAGGGATTTCGTGATTCCTGATGCACCACTGATCCCAGACCTGCCCTTTTGCACCCACGTGCCTTTCTCTGGAGAGACACTGTACTTGACTCCCACAATTCCTTCAAATCCGAATTCCTTTATAGACTTTTAAAACTAATTTGCTTTTAAGTCCTGGAAGCTGGACTCTGCTCTCTCCCAGTGAAAGCACACTAGTGCTAAGATTTTAGTTAATTCTTTTTTATCCCATGGATAAAGCCAGCATTAGAGCTGAAATTACCTGCAGCCAGCTCTGCAGAGAGCTCTGGGGAAGCAATCCACCCTCGCCAAATGCAATCTCTGACTCCCATTGACTGCAGGAATCCTTCAGATTCCTTCCCCCATGGGAAAAGCCGCTCCTCACGCTTGCAGCTGTGCCAGTGTGCCGTGGCCATGTCCCTGGCCCCCTCCCAGCTCCAGAGGCACAGGGGAAGGCCAGGCCTGTGCACAGACAGGGCTGTCCCAGCAGAGGCACTGCCTCCTGCCGTGATGGGCTTCCAGGTCCCTTCCCACTCAGCCACTGTGGCATTCATTCCACGACTCCTCCTGATTTAACGAGGGGCTGTTGCCTTTACCTCCCAGCAGCAGCTCCCAGGGCTCCCTCTCCGTGCTGGAGCATCCCTGCCAGCAGCTGGCTCTCCAGGAACCCAGCCCAGCCCCGTGTGCCCCCGGGCTCTGTGCCAGCTGTGCTCCTCTGTGCCAGCTGTGCTCCCTGCCTGGGCAGCCCAGTGTGCCCCATCACCCCTGGGCACCGTGAGCTCCAGGGCTGCCACCCTCTGCCAGCCCTCCGAGCTCCCCCAGCACTGTGCAGGTGGCCAGGGCCAGCCCTGCTCTGCTCCCAGCTCCAAGCCAGGCAGCCCCCAGGCACAACCTGCTCTAGTTTCCAACACAAACCTCCACAAATATTTGCCCAGGGCTTGCACAAGCTCTGCGGTGAAACGCAATTACTTGGAAGTTTTCAGAAAGCAAACACCCAAGTACTGGGCACTGCCTTAACAGAGCCATTAAAGAATTCAACAAACATTTAATGCATTTCGCTCCTTCCAGGGCAGCCCCAGCTGGTTTCAGTGCCACCCTCCCTGCTCAGCACTGAAGCTTCCCTGGAGCAGTGCAAGGCACAGGAGAGGGCTCAGCCCTGCAGCGCCATCGCTGCTGCTCCACACCCAGGCTGCTCTGGGAGCTGTGCAGAGGGACACAGGTTTGCACAAACCCTCGTGAAACTGCTCCTGAGCACTGCCTGGCCTTTGCAGGGCACAGGGACAAGCAGGGCTGGCAGTGCTGGTGACACAGGTTTGCACAAACCCTCGTGAAACTGCTCCTGAGCACTGCCTGGCCTTTGCAGGGCACAGGGACGAGCAGGGCTGGCAGTGCTGGTGACACAGGTTTGCACAAATCACAGTGAAACTGCTCCTGAGCACTGCCTGGCCTTTGCAGGGCACAGGGACGAGCAGGGCTGGCAGTGCTGGTGACACAGGTTTGCACAAATCACGGTGAAACTGCTCCTGAGCACTGCCTGGCCTTTGCACTGCACAGGGACAAGCAGGGCTGGCACTCCTGGTGACACAGGTTTGCACAAATCACGGTGAAACTGCTCCTGAGCACTGCCTGGCCTTTGCAGGGCACAAGGATGAGCAGGGCTGGCAGTGCTGGTGACACAGGTTTGCACAAATCACGGTGAAACTGCTCCTGAGCACTGCCTGGCCTTTGCAGGGCACAAGGATGAGCAGGGCTGGCACTCCTGGTGACACTGCTCAGCCTGGCACCCAGAACAGCCCAAACATCACAGACCAACAATTGCTGGTTGTTTCAGCTCCTCAACCAACGACTCAACGAACCCAAACTGCAGCTAACTGGGCCAGGGCTGGGCTGCCCCAGTGAAGGCTCTCCAGTGGAGGTACAAGGTGCCCTTTCCAGCAGCCTGAACCCCGCTGGGCTGGTCTCTCCCATTTGAGCACATCAGCACCAGCTCCCAAAGCCATGGCTTCTCCTTCCCCCCTGGCTGGTTTGGTTTCTCCCCTTCCCCTGAGTTGGCTGCAGCTCCTCAGCTCAATTGCTGCATTTTAGCCAAATAAATACTCCTTTTTGCTAATGCTGGACACAACCTGTGAAAATTTTCTGCATTTAGATTCAACAATGCTGCTCTTATCCCCATCTCATCTCCAGAGAGACAATTACCATTTCCTTTGCCTTGATCTTGTTTGTTTAACTTGACACAGTGAAGAAAGGGCTGACATTGACCAAAATCCCCAGCATTAATTTCCCTCCTGTTTGGCATTCATCATTGCCACGGGGCAGGGGAGACAGGCCAGGCTCTGAAATACCACCCCAAAACAGCCTCCTCAAACACCAGCCCAGCTGACAAACTGCATGTGCAAAGGGAGCACCCCTGGGTTTACTCGAAAGCCCCCAAAAAGCAGATGCATGTCGTTTTTTTCAGAGAGATTGGGACAATTTAGCCAGCCCAGGAGTTAAAATGGGCTATAGGGCCTGGATGGGCTCTAACTACAAGCTCACTCCTTATAATATTCAGTTTATTACTTAGTTATTTAGTTTATTATTATTATAGCTATGTTACTATATATTATTATAAATATTTGGTTATTTAGTTGCTTATTATTCCGTTTCTTAGTTTGCTCATTTTTACAACAACCCTTAACAGCTGCAGATAATGTCAGCGTGCACACCTGTGCCATGCACCTTCCAATGGACACCTGTATCATTTAAAATATATTTATATATGTATATTATATGTATTTAAATATATATATTTACATATACTTACTCATTTTTACAACAACCCTTAACAATGATAAAAATAGCTATTATATTAAAATATCAATAAAAATAAACCCAGCTATTTATAAAAATAAATAGATATTATATATATGAATATATATAAATATATATATAAAAAGAATAGAAAAATTTTTATATTTACAAATTTTTGTAACAACTTTTAACAGCTATAAAAATAGCTATTATATATAAATATAAAAAAAAAGAAACCAGCTATTTATAAAAATAAACATATATATATAAAAATAGATATATTTAAAATATATAAACAAATAAATAAATATAAGAAATAATTTAAAAATTATATATTTACTCATTTTTATAACAACCCTTAACAGCTGCAGATAGTGTCAGTGTGCACACCTGTGCCATGCACCTTCCAATGGACACACATATTATTTTAAATATATTTATATATGTATGATATATATTAAAATATTTATATTTATATACATTTACTCATTTTTATAACCTCCCTTAACAGCTCTAAAAATAGGTATTATATATAAATATCAATAAAAATAAAACCTGCTATTTATAAAAATAAACCAGCAATTATATATAAATATATAAAATAGATAAAATATATAAGAATATATATATAAAGAATAACAAATTTTTTATATATTGACTCATTTTTGTAACAACCCTTAACAGCTGTGGACAGCGTCAGCGCGCACACCTGCGCCATGCACTTTCCAATGGACACCTGTATCATTTTAAACATATTTAAACAGCATTTCTGGGCTTAAAATGCCAAACGCAGGTCTGGGCCGGGGCACACTTTGTAAGTTGAACCCGTTCTTTGAGTCTGACTGGGAAAAAAGCCCCGAATTTCCAAGCTGCTTGAGGACGGCTCTGTGTGCCCCTGCCCCAACACCTCGGGTAACGCTGCCCTGCTCCCCAGCCCTAGGCAAGGTGAAACCCTCCCTGGCTGTGCCAGAGCTGTCTGAAAACCTCCTCCCCAGGAGCAAGAGAAGCACGTACCTGCAGGAACTCGTTGAGCTCCACCTGCCCGTTCTTGTTGAGATCCACCTCGTTGAGGATCTCGTGGAGGGTGTTCTCGTCGATCTGCAGGCTGATGCTCTGCAGGGACAAGCACGGCAGGAGGGGGCTCAGCGCCCTGGGCCCGCGCTGGCCGCTCCCAGGGGAGCCAGGAGCACGGGGCAGCTCACCTGCAGCACACGCTGCACGTCCACGATGGTTATGAAGCCCTTCTTGTCCTTGTCAAACATGTGGAACCGCTTCTTGTACCTGCCAGGGAGGGGCTGGCTCGTGAGGGCTGCCGTGGGGCTGCAGGGCAGCAGCACAGCCACGCTCCTGCCTCACTCACCTCTCAATGTCTGAAGGAGTCAGGCAGATCTCAGAAGTGTTTGTCAATTGATCTGTTTTCACTTTGTAGCCCATTTCGTAGTACAGAAACGTTTTGGCGGTTTCGAGCTGCTCCTACAATGAAAACGCAAAACCTGGGTATCTGAGAAAGTTCTTACCCAAGTATTTATTTTTTATACTTTATTATTAGGTTCTTCCACTTAACCAGTACTTTTCTAGGATCCCAAAATTAAGCAGATGGCAGCTGAAAAGTATCCAAAAGTTAAACTTTGGCACATTTTACTCTTGGAAAAAGGTATCCAGAGTACAGACTGCTAATTTCTGTGTAAGTACTTTCAGGACCATCCATGCCTTCAGACACACACAGTCTGTCTGCCCCTTTCAGGAAGAAATGGCCTTTTTAGGCCAGGCCTACAACATTTCTCTCCCACTTGATATCTTAGTGTGTCCAAAATCAGAAAAAAGAATCAGGGAGCTCAACACCAGGCAGGCTCTTTCTGGTTACAGGAGCTTCCTTTGCTGCGGCAGATCTGTTGGAAAGCGTCAGTGGAGCAAAATAACTGACAGGAACAGGGCAGCAGTGCCGAGCCTGCTTTCATTTCTAAGGCTGGGGAGCAACAGGAGTCAGATCTTCCCCTTCCCCTCCAGCCCCTGGCCGACCCCAACCCGTTTCACGGCCATTTGATGAAGCCTTTAGAAGGAGAGGCACCAAGGGGTTCATTCTCCCGGGAATAAAACATCACTCGCAGTTTTCTGTTCAACCGGGACGGTTAACACGGGAACTCCCCGGGCAAACCAGACCAGCTGCAGCGGGCCCTTCGTACCTTCTTCTGCTGCTCGCACCAGTTGAGCTCCTTGGCCATGATGTCCACGATCCTGGGCAGCGCCTCGTGGGCAGCCTGCACGTTGAGGAAGGCCAGGCGGGTGCGGCGGGAGATGATGTCCACGGCGGTGCGGGCGTACTCCTTGATCCCGTACACCACCTGCCAGGGCAGCGCCCGTCACACGCACAGCCGGCGGGGCGGAGCGGCTCCGGCACCGCCAAACCCCGGGCAGGGCTGGGAAAGCTCCCTCTGCCACCGAGCACCTCACAGAGCCCAGCCGCATCAAATGTTTGTATGTGAAGTAGGAGATAGGCGCTACGTAAATATTTAATGGTGCATAAATGTATTAACGCGTGTATGTATCGGTACGTGAACGTAAAGTGTGCTCCAGGTACAGGCACAGAAAACATCTCAGCCTCTCCAAAGGTAAGGCTGGAGATGTTTCACAGAGCCACCGAGCTGCTGGTCCCAAGGACAGAATCACAGAGGGTGACGTGGTTTTCCCACATACCTCAGCCTCAATGTAAGGAAATTCGGACACCAGACGTTTCCCAACAATGGGCCACCTCTTCCCTGTCACCTGGGCTATTTTGGCCACCTCAAAGGCCTTGCCCCCGTAGGTGGAAGCCAGGTGCTGAGCCACCTGTGGGGAGGAAAGCACACCCAGCACGCTTTGAAAGCACACGAAAGACACGTTTCCCTTGACCATTCCCTCATCCCCAGTAACAAACAGGCTGCCAAGGGCGCCGGAGTGTGACAGCGCGGGAGGAAACACAGCGTGCTGCGGGTTGGAGCAGCACTGCCCTGCTGTGTCTGTGCCACCAGGACTGACACCAGCTCCCTGCCACACCGAGATCACCCACATCTCCTGGGGGGCTCCAGGAACACAGACTGCAGCAAGTCAGAGCGTTTTCAAGCAGGAAACAGTCAAATTCAGGAGGAAGGAAAAAGGGGAAGATGAGGGACAATTACTAACTTTATTTCTGTTAGAGCTGTCTCTGCCCCAGCTCCCGTCGGGCTCACCAGAGCTTTGTCCAGGTTCTGCTGGTGTCTGATCTGGGGGAAGACCAAAGCCCCCCAACACAGGAACCCGGACTCACCTCACTTTCGAGTCCGTAGTCCTGGACCAGGCGGATGTAGAGCGTGGGGCTCCAGTCCTGAGCCCCCTCCAGCTGCAGCCCCATGGTCTGACAGGAGCCTGCCTTCAGTTTGTGCTCGCGGATGGCCGTGTCGATGGTGTCCCGTGCCATGGCACGGTACGTGGTCCACTTCCCACCTGGGGGAACACACGCTCACCTCGTTATTTGGGGCAAGCAGGAGGAACACGAGCTGTTACACGCTACAGACACATCTGTGCGTTTCATGTATCATGGGATTCGTGCCGGGCTTGCTCCAAGCCAGTCCTGCAGCCACTGACGGCAGTTTCTGATACAGGGGCTGGAGAATTACCACAGAACAAGATCTTGGCGTGAAATCACCCAGGGAAGCGCAGCAAAGGTGCAGTACCTGCGATGGTGATGAGGCCGCTGTCGCTGACGGTCACCACGTGGTTCCTGGACAGGGACTGTGTGTCCTTGGAGTCGGGGTTGGTGACCAGGGGCCGGATGCCACTCCAGGCTGCCAGCACATCTCCTCTTCTCACTGTGCAGAGCCACACTGAGGCAGGGCCGGCCCCAGCCCAGGGGTGCCCAGCTCCCACTGGGCTGCTGGGCACTGCCAAGGGCTGCTCCACACCCTGCTCGGCCCTGAGCAGCCCCCAGAGCTGGGGACAGGCTGGCTGTGGAATCCCAGAACCGCCGATGCTGGAAAAGCCCTCCCAGGCCATGAGTCCAACTTGTACCAATGCCCACCTTGTCCCCAGCCCAGAGCGCTGAGTGCCATCTCCAGGTGCTCCCTGGACAGCTCCAGGGATGGACACTCCAAACACGCCTGGGCAGCTCCAGCCTGACCCCCCCTTTCCATGAAAATTCTTCCCAATGAACCTGAACAGTCCTTACATTACATTTTATAAACCAACATAAGGTTTGTTACGTGAGTGTAACATTTCCTTTCAGACCTTCCAAGCTTTAGGGTTATTATTCCAAGATTTCCTCTTGACAAGCCATCTTTATCCCCAGCTTCACCCTAAGTGCAGCTTCCAATATGATTTATACTGAAGTCTTTGGAACACGCTTCCACTACAACTTTCAAATGACCGATAATTGAAAAATCACTACAAGGGTGTAAAAAACATCCCCCAAAGAACACGGAATGGATTTCCGAAATCAATGGTGCCCTGCCAGCGTGTTTAACCTGCCAAACTGAAGTGTTAATCACAGACACACGATCCTGTATGAGGTTCATAAACTAATGAAACTACAGAAAGCAGCACGCGTGACGCTGTAATTAAGCAGCTGGAAGGTGTCCAAGCCTCTGGAAGTTGATAACCCTGGCACCGGCTCTGGCAGCAGAGGCAGGGCTGTGGAGGGTTGATATGGGCAGTGCTGCTGTTATTTCAGCTCCAGCCATCTATAAACAGTAATTGCACCGGGAAACCAGCACAGGCCCAGCTGGGCTGAGCCACAGGGACTGAACGCTCCCGAACATGCTGCTGGAAAACGCGTGGGAAACCACGGGATGGCCTGGCTTGGGACAGGCCTTACAGCTCATCCCACCCTGCCACGGCAGGGACACCTCCCACTGTCCCAGGCTGCTCCAGCCCCAGTGTCCAGCCTGGCCTTGGGCACTGCCAGGGATCCAGGGGCGGCCACAGCTGCTCTGGGCACCCTGTGCCAGGGCTGCCCACCCTCCCAGGGGAGGGTTTCTTCCCAATATATCACATCTAATCTCTGTCCTATTCACATTCCCATCTCCCTCCCTGGTCTCCTGCGCTTCCAACACCAACTGCTGCTCCAGACATTCCACAGGAGCTTCCCTGGACACTTTCAGAACTTCATACAACATGCAGACAACAGCTCTCCACTTCAGGAAACAAGGGGTGGAGCATTTCCTCTCTCCTGACAGCAGGCTTTCCTAAACCTGTGAAGTGTGTTACAGTGCCCCTGCCTGAGCGCTTTGCAGATTTATTTTAATGCTGCGGCAGAAGCGCAGCTGTACAAATGCTTTCACAGAAAAACTGAAATAAACCAACCCCTCCCTCTGGAGGAAGGATGGCTGCCCAGGGCAGCGGTGGAGTCACCCTCCCTGGAGGACCCAAAAAACGAGCGGAGCACCCGGGGCGATGGGCTGGTGATGATGGCGCTTGCACTGGGTGGTGGGGAGCAGCATCACTGCACAGCTCACGCTGACACCTCAGCCCAGCAGACAGCCAGAGCACACCCACCACGGCTGCCAGTCACACAGGGGCTGCAGCGCTCCCCAGGGAATGCCCCCAGCCCTCCCCAGGGAAGGGCTCCCCCGGGATCACCTTCCACGTCGGGGCCCAGGTAGCTGCGCACTTCGCGCAGGATGAAGTTGATGTCCTCCTCCGTGGGGATGGGGTGTGAGGTGACGTCCGTGGGGCTGTCCGTGGTGCCTGCGATCGTCATCTTCTCCCAGGGCAGGAAGAAGATCACTCTGCCATCGCTGGTGGCCGGGTCCAGCAGCCCCATGTTGTCAGGGCTGCAAGAGAGGAGGGCCCCGGCTCAACACGGGAACGGGACCTGTCCCTGCACCCCCAGGGCCCGGGTGAGCGCTGGGACACAACACCTGTTCTCAGGAAAGGAGTTAATTAATGAACAAATCATGGCTTTCACGTGCGGCCGAGACATGGCTTTAATGTCCCAGAAGTTTGGGGAACGAGGCCCGTGGATGTTTTAACGCCATAAAATCCCAGTGACTCCTCCAATCTGCCTCCACCATAAAGGAGCAGGAGGGGTGAGGGGTGGCGGCTGAGAGGAAAAGGAGAACAAAGAAGAGAAATGAAGACATTTCAGGAATATCCTTCCAGTGACACTAAGCCTGAGTTTGTCACCACCTGCCACTTCAGCAGGAAGGAACACCCACAGACCCCCGAGGGATCTGGACCAAGGAACGTGCTCTGAGTGCTTCCAGCTCTGTGGCCCTGAATGGGGAACTGTGCTTTGAGGAAAAAAGGCAAAAGAGACTCGGTGGATGCTGCTGCTCAGGCATTATTCATTACTTCTGCCAGTGCTACAACAGAATGATTCAGTACAGGATGAAAAACTGCTTTGGATAGGAGATTTTAATTCCCGCATCAGGTTTTTCTGGCGTAATGTAAGAAAGACACCCACAGGTACAAACCCACTACCTCCTCATGGACTTATTAAAAATATCTGCTTGTATTTCAGAAAACAAAAGGCTTTTATAAACACTTCAAAGCAAACAGATTTTACGTGGAAAAACACTGAACTGCCCCCTTTTTTCGATCTGATGCTGACTTGGACTGAAGGTGCTGCAGCTCCCTTTACAAAGGTGTGCAGCCAGGTCAGGGCTCTTCAGCTGTGCTCCTGCTGCTGAGACACAGGAGCACACCGAGGAGGGCAGCAGATGCAGATTTAGGTGCCAGTTAGGGACTTCAGAGGGGAATTATCCAAGGGACTCAAAGCCTAAGGCAGTGTCTGAAGGCAAAGACCTGCTTGGGGAGGATTTCCCTATGCAAGCTGGATCCCTGAATGCTGCCTTTTCAGGAAGCCTGAAGTGATTGCTGAAGGGAAGTTGGCAATATCTGGCCAGGCTGGGGAGAGAGGCTGAGAATTTCATAGCTAGCATGTATATTAGACCCATTTTAGCTGATATTTATCGACAGCTTAGGCTTATGGTGGCAGAGGTACAATCTAATAGGGGAAGTCAACACGGGTTTGGGAAAGGTAAATCACCTCAGACAAATGATTACTTTTTAAAATGAAAAAGCTGTTGATTTAGAGACAGAGGAAGTCAGAGGTTTAATATACAGTATCAGAATTCAGAAACTTTATAGACATTTTCTTCCAAGTATGAATTTTTTTTTTAATGTGATTTCATAAAAACTGTTAAAAACAGGAGAAAGAAAGACCTGAAGCAAAGACTTTAAACTAAGTTTTCCCCACAGCACCTCTGGACTGAAGTGTTTTAGATTGCACAAGAGTGCCGAGAAAGGCTGAAACTGTTTTCCATATGCTAATTATTTACTGAATCACTGATACCAGCTATCCTGGGAAGCTCTCTCTCCATGCCCTTTGCCATGCTTGTCCCAGCTTATTTAAATAACTAAAGAACCACCCAAACAAATGCAAAATAAGGTGTTTTGCATCAGAAAGGAGCATCTTAACACCCAAACACCGGCCTTCCTGAGGCCTCAGGAGTCATGCTGCTGCACACCAGGAATACCTCTGAAACAACGTGGTTTTAAGAGGCAGGAATTCCTACGATTCCAGCATGGATGGGAGAAGGAGCTAAGAGCCACATAGTCGTGGTGAGATTTCTCTTTAAAGATGGCAAAAATGGGCAAATTCAGGGTTGGAAACTCCAACACGAAGCATCAAGCAATACCTTTACAGAGAAACCTAGAGGTAAAAGGTCTGGGAGATCCATGGAAGGTCTTGGATCCATGGAAGGCCTCCACCTGAAGAAGCATTTGACCAAAGCACCACAAACGCAGTTAAAGAACCATAAAAAGCCACTTTCCATAGAAAAGCAGTAAGGTGCAACAGGCAAGTTTACCTGCAATGTGGAATGTGGAGCAGAGAGAGGAAAATTCCAGAAACATCTGAAATTGGTCAGAAGGGAGAGGAAAAAGCTTTGCCTCCACAGACACATTCCAGGCAGGAAGCCTAATTAATGAGGGGAGGAATTCTGGGACTATTAATGAAGGACATCAATGAGTAAGAAACCCACGGAGAGTGAATGCATTAGGTTAACAGTAGTTTTACAAAACCTTGACTACATTTACAACTAAAACCCTCTAGATGTTAAAAAAAAAAAAAAAAAAAAAAAAAAAAAATTCGTGTGACTACGGGCCAAAATCCTGTAACATGTTGCCAGGGCACAGGTGGACATGGTGAAATGCCAACCTTCCTGCGCTGAGCAGTGTTCCTTGGCACTGGGAGAAGGAAGATCCTGATAGAACCAGGATCAAATCCCACGGGTGTTTTCTATTTCGCAGACAGTTCCCTGCTTTCAGCTATCCCACTCCAAGGAAACTCAGTGCAGTTTTATCTCATCAGCTGTGCTGTGGAGGCAGCGTGTGGGCAGATACTATTTTCCAAGGAAAGTAATGCCCACATGCTGACATACACAGGGGAACATGGAGAACAAGAATTCTCTGCATTTCCAATTAAAATTATTGGGTTATTACAGAATAAATAAATCAGAGCTCTCAAGCCACCCTCTACATTGGATTTACCAAGTGAGTCCAGGTTTTAAAGCTCTCCATGTTTTGTGTAGGGCCATAAAGCTAATCACACACATCCTTCTCCTGGCATATAAGGAAACTGGGATTACAGCCCATTTCTCCACATTTTTAGTACTTTAAAGCAACTATCAGGTCATTTCATCATTTTTCATGGAGAAAGATACAAAAATGAAAAAAAAAAAAAAAACAACCAAAAAAAACCAGAAGAGAATGCAGGGGTGATTTTACACCAGGCCAAAAATGCCTCAATTTTCCGGTGTGTGTTCGTGTCCTGTTGGGACAGCTGTGGCAGAAGCACCCCAAGGTGCACTGGAAGGCTGAATTCCCACTCTGAGGGGGCTGTGGAAGGCAGTACTGCAAGGGCACTGTATCAACACAACTGGGCTAAGTCCATAAAGGGGAATTTCCATTAGGATGCTAATGACTTCAGGAACCAAAGGTAATATTTGAGTTCTGACTGACAAGGCTGGCTCGGGAGAAGGGGATTTGGCTTTGCACAGCAAACAGGGAGAGGAGCAGGAGACTGCAGGGAGCAGAGTGCCACAGGAACCTCTCCTGGAACAAGGAGGGCATGTGCTGGCCACCAAAACCCCTACGGGTGGGTGGGTGGCTGTGCCACTCTGAGCTACTTCAACTACTTACCTGTGATGGTAATTATTATTACTGTAATTATTATTGCTGATTACCCTGCCCATTCTATCACGTATTCTGTGCTTCTGCACTGCTGTTTCCTCTGAGCAGAGCCACATCCCGGCAGAGTCACTGCACAGGGAGCTCCAGATGTAAAGGCAGGCAGTGGAGCAGGATGATCTTTAAAGACCCTTCCAACCCTGACTGCTCTGTGATTCCATGATTTAACAGGACAAGAGATTCTGTGTGAAGGTGCAACCTCTCTGGGAGGTTTTACATGCTCCTTGCTTTCCTGAGGGGGTGACCAGGCAGCAGCACACTCAGCTCAAAGGCATCACTGAAACAGGTGCTTTCACAAGCCCGGGGATGTGCTGCCTAAACGCCTTCTGCTTCAGCAGACTCCTGCCTTGGGGAGCTCTAACTAAAAGCTACACGGCTCCAGCCTGTTCTGAATAGATGAAATTGTTCCTCTCACCGGCACAGCGCCAGGATGCTCTTTAAAAAACACGAACACGAATCAGAATCAAACCGCGCGCTCCGAAGCACCGCGAAGCCAGCGGTGTGTCGCTCCCAGCTGATTTCCTCGGCGGCAGCAGCGATTACAAATGGTGCTACACGGGCAGCAGGCCCCGTGCCTCACCTGTAATAACCAGGCATCACGATATGCACGCCTGCACTGGGCTGACAGATGTTGGGCACTTCCTGATCATCCATTTTGCGGACAGAGTCTGTGAAAGGTCCCGTGGCATTGATAACACACTTGGCTCTGACATCGAACTCCTTCCCTGCGAAAGAAAACAGTATCAATCACAGACACCGTTTGTTTCCTGCTCACCCGTGCTCTTTGTTATTCATCTCTCTACGAGCTCAGCCTACTGTAAAGCGTACCTGTGTGTCTGAACACAACAGCTGGGATGGGTTCTAAAAATTAACTAAGTGTGCACCCAACACGAGGTTTGAGACAGTGTTTTAGAGTGGCATTCCAGCTTATCTGGGAGGGCAGAAGAGAGGCAGGCGGGGTGGAGGTTGCTCAGCTGAAATCTGCCTCTCAAGGAGAGAGGTTTCAGTCTCAGCCCGCAGACTCGGTAAATGGGATTACTACTGTACAGCATGGGGCTTTTTACAATGTCATCTTCGCTTGACAGAAGGGCTGGGATGGAAAACTCAGCCTGGCCTGCCAAAACACTGGGGTTTGAGTGAGAAATGTGACAGAAGTGGAAGCTGAGTGACGCTAATGGCACGGCCCAGGAAGATGGTTCCTGTGCTGTGGGTTCAGGGCTGCTTGCAGACGGCAGCAGCTCCACTCCTCCCTCCCATTATCCCAGGGTGTCACTGTCCCCTGCAGTGCACCCCACAGACCCCACTCACCTGTGAGCACATCCCTGCAGTGCACCCCTCCATGTACCCCATGTACCCCACACACCCCACGCTCACCGGTGATGACATCCCTGCAGCGCACCCCACACATCCCGTGTATTCCATGTACCCCATGTACCCCACACACCCCCTGAACCCCACACTCACCGGTGATGATGTCCCTGCAGCGCACCCCACACATCCCGTGTATTCCATGTACCCCATGTACCCCACACACCCCCTGAACCCCACACTCACCGGTGAGGACGTCCCTGCAGCGCACCCCACACATCCCATGTATTCCATGTACCCCACACACCCCCTGAACCCCACGCTCACCGGTGATGATGTTCCTGCAGCGCAACCTGCACTCCCCACGTACCCCACACACCCCACACCCCATGCTCACCGGTGAGGATGTCCCTGCAGCGCACCCCGCACACCCCATATTCCTCATGTACCCCACGTACCCCACACACCCCATGTACCCCACACACCCCACACACCCCACGTACCCCACACACCCCACACCCCACGCTCACCGGTGAGGACGTCCCTGCAGTGCACCCCACACACCCCATATTCCCCACACACCCCATATTCCCCACACACCCCACGTACCCCACACACCCCACAGCCCACGCTCACCGGTGAGGACGTCCCTGCAGCGCACCCCGCACACGCGCTGCCGCCCGCTGCCCGTGTCCTCGCTCTTGAGCAGGTGCCGCACCTCGGTGTAATTGGCGGTGGCAGCGCCGTAGCGGGCGGCGGTCAGGGCGATGGCCAGGTTCATCCGCGCGTCGTTGTGCTGTCCTGCGGGGAAGGACGGCCGTCACCCGCGGCGCTGCGGGAGCGCGTCAGGACGGATCCGTCACGGCCGTCCCTGTCACATCGCGTAGCGCTGACGGCCGCTCGCTCGCTGCTGGGGCCGGGGCCGTGCCGCGCCCCACGGGGCTCTGCCGGCCCCACGCGCGCCGAGCCTCTCACCAGGATCCGCACACAAACCACCTCTCCCTTCCCCTTTGTAATCCTGTGTACCCGATTATTACAATACAACCAACGTTGGTGTTAACCAACAACTCCGGTTACCGAGTGAACGCGTGACACTCGACACCCAAAACATCCTTTTAGAGACTGTGCCAAATTTAACCGGGGGTTTTTTGTATATTCCTTTGAACTTCCCAACATACGGCATAAAAGCGTCCAAAAAAGAGAAATAAGTGGACAAGAATTAATGAAGGATTCTTAACATATATCATTAAAGATTTATTACTGAAATTCCCTCGTTAAAGAAAACCAAGAGAGAGATGGAGGGACTGTGAGGGGAAGATGATTAATTACTTTGAAATACTGGCTTCACCTAAGACTTTTCCTATTTATTATTGCACTGAAGTTGGAGGCCTGGATGCTGGCTGGAAAGAATTACTATACATTGAAGGGGCCAGGCTCTGTGTGTCCTGAATAATGAATTTCCGAGCGGGCTAAACTTCCCGAGGTACGGTTAACTTCCCCACCCGTTTGGACCACTCCTATCACAGACGGTACCGATAAAGTGACAAATTTGTAATAGATACTGTAGGTGATTTATGTTGCCAGCATTCCCAGCATTTAGTATAAATGGTTTATGTAAAGTTCGGTCCTTCGGATTCTGCCTGTGCAATTCTCCAACCCCTGTGCAAATCATCTGCACCCAGCTAAAAGGGCAAAGTTATAAAGATGGGATCAATGGCCTGGCAAGCACCGCCTCCCCTCCCCAAACCCCTCATCCCAACCCAGCCCAGGCTGCGCTCTGCAATCCGTCTTCAGCTACGAGAAAAAAAGTTACACAAAGTGTACAGAAGCGGCAGCATGATAAAGCACCGACAAAGAAACAAACAGTAACTCCAATCCCACACACAAACAATGCCGGGAATCAGCTGCAACAACGGAAGAACGGCAAAACAACCGAGCAGGATGTCAGAAGCTGGGGATGCTCCGTCACAGGAGATCCACGAGAGGGAACAACCATCGGTCAGAGCTGGCAGGCAAAGCACTCAGTAAAAGCACGGGCACTGCTGCTGCTGCCACGGCACGGAGGGATAAATGACCTTATGAGGTTCACTCAAACCTGCCCAGCTTCAGAAAGCACAGACGTGTGCAGAGGGAACTGGGTGAAAAAAGGGACAAAGGACAGCGACAAGCTGTGCTGCAGCAGCTGCTTCCACACAACAAGAGGGGTTCCAGAGGAGCCCAGTGCTGGAGGAATGACTGCACGCGGCACTCAGCGCTCTGGGCTGGTTGGAGAGGTGGGGTCACAGCTTGGACTCCATGCTCTTGGGGGGCTTTTCCAACAGAAACGCTTCAGTGATTCTGTAAGCCAGGACACGCTGCTGTAGCCTGCAGCCACGGGCTCTCAGGAGCTCGCTGCTCTGGAGACATCCCCTGTATCTGGGGCCAGCCTGACCCACGGCCCCGCAGCAGCACCCCTCAGACAGGGCCCCCAAACCCCAAACCCCAACCCCTGCCATCGGCACCAGGGGGATTTGTTCCCTCCTAGCAGCAGGGCCCTGGGGCCAGGGGGGTTCAGACCCTGCTCACTCTGCCCCTGCCAGCAGTGCCCCAGGTGGCACCGACACAAACCCCGCTGTCCTGTGGCTGCCCTGCTGTGGGGACTCGTCACACGGCAGCACGACCCCACTTCAGCCAATATTAGCTTTGGTCTGTGGAGCCCTGACTGTTTAAATTCGGAGAGTTTGCCTCTTCCCAGATTTGTCACTTTTTTGTCCAGAGCAAAAGCGATCCGGAGAAGCCAATCAGCAGAATAAATAATGTGGAAACGGGCAGCTTCTATAAAACCGAACTTCCAAGTAAGAAATGTTTAGCAAGCCCCAAATCCAAAGGCTGCTCGGGGTTTTGTTGAGCCTCCCAATGCTCCTCAAGTCAGAGTGAGCTCTGGACACTCTCAGCACAGTCCAGGATTTGGACCACTGTGTTCAAAAACAACATTTTCCTGCTTTCTCTGAACCTCTCATCCATTTTCCCCTCATCATTATTCTGATGCAAGAACCCCCATGCTATTACTCACTCCTCAGCTGTCCAAAAGCAACTGAGTGTCCATGGAATGCATTTGCAGGCAGAGGACTGGGAAATAACCAGTTCCTGATTAACTGCACTGGTAGAAAAACACACTGGCTTCAGATTGATGTGACCTACAGTGTGGAGGCCTTGAGTATTTCATGGCATAAACAGCAGAGATCTGGAGAGGTCTGGATTTGAAAGGGATAAAGACTGACTTCCCACCTTGGGAATTTATCATCTGTGGAGAACAACAGTGCAACAGTTTAGGAGAGATGGGGTCACAGGATAGTGGTTTCATACTCAGAAACAGCTGGGTTTTGCCTTTTTTTTAATTTTTTTTTTAAGGCCTGCCAACTGGCATGTGTGTACTCTCCCCTGGAAAATGACATTAAAATCCTGCATTTAAACAGAGAATCAGAATATCCTGAACTGGGAGGGACGCACAGGGATCACCCAGTCCAACTCCCTGCCTTGCACAGACACCCCAACAATCCCACCCTGTCCCTGGGAGCAGTGTCCAAACACCCCTGGAGCTCTGGCAGCCTCAGGCCGTGCCCGTTCCCTGGGGAGCCTAGGCAGTGCCAGCACCCTTCACCCGAAGGGGAAGCACCTTTTCCTGATATCCAGCCTAAACCCCTCCTGACACAGCTGCAGCCCTTCCCCCAGGTCCTGTGCCTGGGCACAGAGAGCAGAGATGGGAGCTGCACACCACAACGATGATCCTTAACACGAGACAAAGGGAAGGAGGAAGCAAAGCAAACGTTTTGCATCTCAACCTTCCTGACCTTGCAATCAAATGCCACTCTCCCCAGACACAGAGATCCCCTGAGCAGCAGAGAAAAGCACCTCCAGGCTTTGGCTCCTGCAGCCCAAAAGCTCTCTAGACACGAGCACCACTGCGCCCTCCCCAAACGCCTGTTCAATGGTTCCACTGTAATAAACCCAAGGTGTGATCAATGGCAAGGGAACCCCGAGCTTCCAGGGAGCTTCCCTTCCTGAATCACCCACCACAGCCATCCTTGTCCTGCACAGCAGCCACTGGGGCTCCAAAGCTAAACAGGACAATGATACCCCCTTGCTACCACAGGAGAGCCCTCGGTGATCCTTTGGGCTTTTCCAAATACTTCAGCCAAAAAGTTATTTTCTAACAACACAGTGGCTAAGCCAAATTCATCTGGCATCCTTCTCCGCAGGTGAGTATGCTCCTGAAGGTGCCCATGATCTTCTAAGCGTAGGCAAAGCAGGGAAATGGTGACTGTGACGTTCCCCAGAACAGATGTTCACCAGTGCCCTGCCTGGAGAGGACTCTGTGCCCCAGGGCTGGTTTGAGAGCGTTTGTCCCTCGCATGATGCCAGCTGTCACCTGCTGCAGCCTGACAGAAGGCAGGCACAGCCCAGCACCTTGGGAGAAGCCTCCCCGAGCCAGCTGATGGAACATGCTGAGCTCTCTTTGCAACTCCTTGTGCAGCACCTCTTGAAAACAGCAAGGAAAACGGAAGGAATCATCCCTTCCCTTATTTGTTGTTTTCACTGCTGTAATACGGTGACACCGAAGAGATGCTTTCATTTTTACTGAGGGCAGTCAACCCAGCTTTTCCCGAAATGCTGGCCTAAGTGCTTTCACCAAATTAACACCCAATCCTCTAAAAGATACCTCAGCCACGCTGCTGAGGACATTTAGTGTGCAAAGACAGTTCGAGTAAGCCTGTCCCACACCACGTTAAGCCCAACAGTGACGCCATTTGGTTGATAATTTCTTCTTCCCGTGCAATTTGGGAAAATTCTATTTTCGCTGCTTAGTAGCAAATGCTGCATCTCTTCACATCCGAACAGACAATGTTTCCGTTGGCACTCACAGGATCCTCCCCAGAGCGCACACAGCGTACATGCGATTTTATTTTTACCAGAGCTGAGCCCCAGCCAGCAGGGAGTGGTAACAAAACCCACGGAGCGGAGAGATTTGTTTGGGACTGGTTCAGCAGCGTTGTGCGAAAACCAGAGCGTTAATGAGGCACTCTGGCAGTTCTGGTACGTTCTGTCCCGTGTCACTCTCACAGCTGCCCCTCGCACCAGTTCACAGAATCCCAGAGCCCGGAAAGGCTCGGGATGAGAGGGACCCGAAAGCTCACCTGCCTCCAGGGGTACTCCTCACTGCAGCCTGCACCAGGTAACACAATAAAGCAACGCAGGAAACCAAATCCTTCCACGGTCAAAGCTTTCTCGCTGTGCACATACAAACCTTACCCTACCCCGGCCACGGTTAAGGCTGGTGAGCGATCACACAATTATCTGTGTGCATTAGACATACACAGCTACACCTCCCTACGTCACCAAGACCGTCCCTCTCCTGTCATTTTAATGAAGTGCTTAATTGCACGAGCAGTTTTATTGCAAGCATTAAGCAGGAGCCCAGGAGCTGCTGCGCATATGGGAAGGGTTAGATCCCAGACAGGCACGATGAATCAGCTGGAGTGACTCAAAATCGTTCCAGACTTCTCTGAGCAAGAACTCTGCAGGTTCTCCTCCCCAAGCACAAGCAGAGTCAGTTCAGGGGGACTGTTCCCTTGGACTCGTGAGTCACAGGTGAGTACAGAGCCCTCAGACCCGAACTCTGCAGCTCCCTGAATCACATGAAACTAAAGGGGAACTTGCTGCAAACTCCCAGACTTTCTAGGATATGCAGCACTCGTGTCCTTGTTGCTGTCCTGCTCCAGGGGAACGAGTTCTGACCCAGGTGAGCTGAGTTCTGATTTGGTTCTGAATCAGCTCCATCCCCAGCACTCCCGGCTGTGCCTGCAGTGCAGAGAGCCCGGCTCGGCTGTGCCCTGGGCCACTCGTGCTGCTTTAAGTAAGGAGTAAGGTGGGAAGGATGAAGGACAACTAAACATGCACTGGAAATAACCACACCCGACATTCCAGCTCTTTAACATCCGCCCTAAGGCATGAGCTTTCATGGAAAGGGAAGCCTCGAGCCTTCTCACAGGTAAATTGATTCCAACAGATTCAAACTCAGATCTGACACATCCAGACTAAATAATCCAGTAACAGTCACCTTAATTTCTGACCTACTCCATTTAGCACCAGCTCAGGTCACCAGAACTAAACCTCCCTGCTCTGGAATCACAGAATGGTTTGGGTTGGAAGTGAGCTTAAAGCTCATCCCATTCCACCCCCTGCCAGGGACCATTTCCACTGTCCCAGCCATCCTGGCCTTGGACACTTCCAGGCATCCAGGAGCAGCCACAGCTTCTCTGGGCACCCTGTGCCAGGGCCTGCCCACATTCCCAGGGAAGGATTTCTCCCTGATCTCCCACCTACCCCTGCCCTCTGCTCATTTAAAGCCAATGCCCCGTTCTACTATAATTTGTTCCAAATTCTGTAGTTATAAACAAAGCAGTATCACACAAGAGGTGTGAAGCAATATCTGCAAGAGGCAGAAAACCCATAAAATATTTTTCCAGAAGAAATCCCAATATCCTTCAAATGTCTGTCTGATCGAGACTGCTGCCAAGTTACAGCACAGGAGCTAAAACTCCTACTGAAACTAAGATCCCAGAAAGCAAAAATAAGCCACAACATCCACCACATCCAGTGACAGACAAAATTTGGAATTCCGGCTCTGTGTGACTGCTTTATAATTACGTTGTTTCCCACTTCTTTTGTATCAGCCTTCAACTTGTCACCACACTGCAACTGCCGTGTCAGAGGCAGGAAAAGCACCGTGTTAAAATGAAACTAAACATTGTCACTGTCAGTTTATGGAAACGGCACTAAAATGTCACTGTGAGCAGCCGTCACAGCGGAGCTGCTGTGGCCGTGCTGATGTCACCGCGGCTTACTGTGTCCCCACTGCCACCAACGGCTTCCAGGGGGGAAAATCCCGTCAGGGTGAGCTCCCACGGGGGCCACTGTGCTGTTTTTAACTCCCAGCAAAGCAGGGGTGGACAGGCACTGTGTGCTGAGCTCGGCCAAGCTGCTCCTCCAGGAGAGCCCACCCGGGAACAGCATGGGCAGAGGGACAGTGCCATGCCAGCGTGGAGAGAGCAGCACTGCTCCCACACATCACAGAACCCACGGCATCGAGGCTGGAAGAGACCTTCCAGACCAGCCAGCACCACCACCACGTCCCCATAACCACATCCCCATAACCACATCCCCATAACCACGTCCCCAGTGCCACGTCCAGACGCCTCCGGAACGCTGCCAAGGGCGGTGACTCCATCACCTCCACAACTTCTTAAAACGCCTGACCGCTCCTTTGGTGAGGAGCTGCTTGCAGCACCCACAAAACACCAACAAAGCACAGCCCTGGCTCACAGCGGAGCTCCATCCCTTCCCCTGAAAGCCACGACGCACCGGGGACCACTCAGATGTTTGTGCCACAACGAACAAGGAACGTCGATTTTGTTCGGGAATAATCTTAAATCTTTTCGGTAACACGATCTGAAGAATTATTCCCCATTCACTTCTTAAGGGACGCAAACCCCATCCTTTGCTTATACAAGCATTAAAAAAAGAAAAGAGAGAGGCCCCGAATTCACTGGAATATTCATCATTTCCAACCTTAAACCCAGAGCGTACAAACAGACGAATCCGGCAAGTCAGAAAGCAAAGCCAATTTAATCTGTGGCTCCCCTGAGGTAAATGTAGTTCACAGTCCTGCCCCCACCCCAACCTCAGCCATAATCCCTGCTTCCTGGAGGTAAGAAAGCACTGGAGTGAGGAAAATTCTGCAGCGGGATATAATGATCCAAAATGACAGGGACAATAATGACAATGAATTTCATGTCTCCCAGTCATGAGCCGGGGATGCTTGACTGGGCTGACTCACACGATTAAATCGTCACAGGTACAGCAGGAGATGCAGTTATCATCCGGTGCTTTCGGGAGGGCGCCCGGGGCGGCGGGCACGCAGCGAAGGGCTCATCCCGCGGCTGCCGGAGCCGAGGCCGGCTTAAGGATGCAGCTGGTTCAGCCCATTGATTTGATCCCTTCTGAAAATGATAAAAGCGCCCTGGCGGGCGAGGCGCGGCCGCCCCGCAGCCCCGGCCGTGCCAGCACCTGCACGGGCGCTGCTGCACCGGGCTCGCTGCACCTGCAGCACACCTGCAGCCCCCTCCCCGGACCCTGCAGCACTGCGAAACAACGGGGAAGGGAGCGGGCAGGGAGCAATTCCCAGCCACAGCCATGGCCAGCGTGCCTGCAGGGCTCCTCTCACCCAGCCAGCCTCAGAATGGAAGCACCAAGAAACAGGAGTAGCTGTGTATTTAAATTCACCTATGCGAAGTCTGTTCGCTGACAAACTGTCAGGGGTTTTATACCCAGGGAAGGAAAAACAGCCACGGAGTTGTCTGTAATATCCCTATTACAGCTCAACATCTCCAAATATCCATTTGTCAAACATGAATTATAAAGCTATAACATTTCATAATTCAGGACACACTCGAATCCTAGGAAAAATAGCTACAAGAGCCCAAATAAAAAAAAACATTTATTCCATTTTTGACAGCTTAATGAATGCCCTACTCTTTAGCATTGATTTTTGTGTGTGTGTCTGTGTGTGCATGTGTGCCTGGGAAGGATTTCTCAGGGGGTTTGCTGTAAACAGGGAAAGCGAAATCTTCTGCCAAGGCTTTCTCTACTTTTAAATAACCTCCATATTAAAATCTTTCAGCAGAGAATGTTTGCAAAACTACCGAGAATGCAAAAAGCAAAAAACCAACTACCTGCATCCCAGTAAACATCCTGGAGATTTGCAGAACAAGACATTAAACAATCCAATGTGGCAAGAGAGTCCCAGACATTGCATATGTTAATTTCTTCTTTCAGGAAATAACAGCAAATTCTGAAAGCACGGTCAGCAGAGCCCTAGAATCTTAAATTCAGGATCGATTCCAGAACACAAATTTCCCTTACACACCTAAGGGCTCATCTTGAAAGGCAAAATACGTTATAAAAGCCTGCAAGCACCTAGAGACAGAAAAATAATGTATCATAAGGAGAACCGTGCCACTTGGAATTGCTGAACACTTTACATTGACGCACTCTGGCCAGCTGGATCCCTGCTTTAATGGTTCTCCTAGTTCTTATCGTAATGAACTCTATATAATTTAAATGGAGATTAATTCTTCCATTTAAAGTGCTTTAGAACAATCCTGCCCGTGATGCTGAGCTCGGCCCAGCCCCTCCCCGCGCCTCCTCTCCGGTTCTCCCGCAGCCCCTAAGTGGATCTGACAGATCCCTGCTCAGATAGCAGCCGCCTTCTCCCCCCAAAATGTTGCCTTTTTGCTGTTCGGGAGTATCCTAATACCAACGGATGCTAAATGCGGTCTGACATGTCCCCCTAAGAAACAAACTTGTAAGTTGTGGCTTCAAAGCAAACCTTGAATAAATAGGACACGTTGTGTACACCCCGGCTAACATCCAACATATGCTTCGGCTTCCCGACGCTCGGGCAGAGCAAGGATAGCCTCTGGACAAGGCAGCGATTTGCTCTCGCTGGTACTCCCAGCATTTCTATCGTCCCATTTTTCTGTGCCTGTATAAACAATCGAAGGGATGTAATGAAGACGACCCCGGCGCGGTCGGGAACGCGGCGTCCCCATGAATTATGGATGGCTGGGGGTGCGGCGGCCCCACGGCGCCCGCAGAGCCGCAGGGAGCGGCCCCGAGCCGGCCCTGCAAGGGGACAGGGCCACCCTGGGCACCCCCGGGCAGGGCCTCGGCACACGGAACGGTCAGCGGGGCACGGAACGCTCTTCCCTCTTCCCTTTGGTGGTGGGGATCGACAGCTGTGATCATTAACAGCTCCCTTTTCAACAGCTACGGGCACAGGGAATAAAGGGAAGCGAGGAAACGGGAAAAACTGCATTTAACTGCACTTACAGCTAAGACACTCCATCCTTAGAAGGCCAGTTTATTGATTCATTCTTTAGGGGAGAGAGAAGAGATGGACAGAGAAGGGAAAGACATCACCTACTTTAAGACTTGTATTTTGCTTTGCCATTATTTAATACTCTGTTTCATGACTAATCCTTCTGAAAGGACTAAACCAAGTTTAATTTCGACTAAAACAAGTTTAATTTCATCGCCCCCTTCTCCACTTTCAGCTCCATCCCCTTTCCCTTTGTGCTCCCTCCCTCCGGATTTAGGGTGTGACAGTGCATCATTAAAATTCAAGTACGATAATTTACGAGCCCTAAAGGGAGCTTGCTGAACTGTTATGACTTAAAGCCCATTTCCGTGGCCAGAACACGGGTTAATTGCTCAGGACAAACAGTTCACGTGCTCCAGCCCCCCGGAGCCCCGCTGCCCCAGGGGCCAGCCCAGGCAGAGGCACCACAGACAGCGGGGAGCTGAAACGTGGCCGGCTCAGAGCTGAGCTAACACTGCTTGGACAATCAGCTATCCTCCGTTAGGCGCAGCCTCCAAACGCTCAGATGTGTGTTATCAACATTCATTCCTGAGTCCTTCAAACCCATTCTATTCTTCAGGGAAACTGAGGCTTAGTGGAGCCTGGAGAGCTTTTTAAATTTTAATTCCAGACAGCATTTCTTTACATTCTGCCTAAAACCGAGGATAACTAAGCTGTATCTTATAAGGAAAGCAAAATAAAGCAAGACAGATTTTTTTTTTCTTTTTTTCCCTATTTTACTCTTCCTTTCCAATATTGAGTGTGGGTTTGTTTCCCTCTGTTGGGACGGCACCAAAACCTCCAGACACATCTCTCTGAGCCCTGCCCTGCCCGTGTTTGCCACCAAAGCCCAGGTGACATCTCGATGCTGAATCTTTAGATTTACAGCAATGTTTAAAATAATTGTTCATGTAAGAAAGGTGAAGACCAATTTTAAGGCTATCCTGAAAGATGTATCTTTGGAATGCTGGAGTAGTAAATGCGCACGATACAGCCAAATTATTTATTTAATCAGAAAAAACTTCACTAGATTATAAATAGATTTCAAGCTATAGTGCTCTTATGAGAAGTGTAATTACAGTTAAGAGAACCACTTCGTTCTTCTGGCAGGCTCCTGGGATCCCTTAAAACAAGCTAAGGAATAGCTCAGGATAAGGAAAAATAAATCTGAATTCCTCCTCTGTGTGCTGTCTATGGTAGGTTCTGGTACTGGGTACAAAAACCGCCACAAAAATCCTACAACCAATTTTGCTAAATTCACAAATTTTGCTTATTTCCTCCAGACCTTAAAAGCAAGATAAAATGCAGCTTCCATCAGCAGTAAAATGAAGCAAACACCAAGTCCATTCTTTAAATTCGACCCTCCTCCCAAACAAGAATCTGCACACACATATTCCCACACATATGTATGAATTTTTAGTTGCTTATCCACGCTGCTGGGCTCTGTCTGAGACACTTGCAATTAACAACAGAAGCTCTAGCCAGGAGCCTCATAAACCTCATTGGAGTCCAGCGTGTTTCCAGAGTCCTTTCCAGTCCAGAACCCCTTTGATGAGCTGATGAATTGTTCTACATGCAGCTCTACAAAGGGAAAAGAATTCCCCCTACATCCACCTTGTGTGAAGACCTTTCTGCTGCCAAGAGGTCAGAAACCACACCTCCACCAGAACACTTTCACACTGCTCTA
This sequence comes from Progne subis subis, assembly GCA_022316685.1. Lineage (NCBI taxonomy): Eukaryota > Metazoa > Chordata > Aves > Passeriformes > Hirundinidae > Progne > Progne subis. The sequence goes on from JAKJHU010000604.1 coordinate 207,295, forward strand.
CATCCACGGGCCAAGAAAAAACACTTTACTTCCTCCTCCATCCTCTAAGCTGCTGTCGTGAAAACAGAACTTATCTCCCAAATTAACAATTAGGAGCTGCAGAGTGCACAACCTCCAGGCTCACATCTGTGTTTTAACCCCCAAACCACACCCCCCGAGCACGGAGCAGGCAGAGAGGCCACGCACCATCATAGTAGACGATGGCTCCGACCAGCTTGTCCCTGCGCAGCATGGGGAACAGCTCCAGGGCCCGCGACTTGGTGAGGACGTAGCTGCTCTTCAGGCAATGGCCGCCCGCCACCAGGTCATACAGCTTTATCCCAACCCAGTAGTAGGGCAGCTGCCACCACCTGAGGGGAAAAGAGCACCACGGAGTGAAAAAAGAAAAAAATCACAAACGCAGCTTTTTAGAGGCGCGTGCACACGCCGTTATTGCGATCCAGAACACGGTGAGGAACACAGAATATTCTAACAGCAGCTCTACCTTGTACAGCGTTACAAGCTCGTGGTAACAAGACAGTTATACTCCAGACTTGGGTGTTGTTTGCCAGTTTTCAACTGAGCTACTCCCTCCAGTGAGTCAAGCACGTTCTAAAATCAGGATCTGGATGGGGCTGCTATGCTCCCATGTGAGATGCTGGAGCTGTGTGTGCAAGCTGGGAAGATTCCCCAGGCACAGTCTAAGGCCTCCTGCACAAACACGGCCACGATAAATGCAGGCAACCACCGACCTACACAAGCCCCAGCTCTTACAAGCCCCTCCCACTAAGACAGGAATAACACAGAGAGGAATGGTCTTAATAAAATTATGTTCCTTCAAAACCTCTCTGCTCTAAGTAGCCTGTTCCAGTGAGTAATTGCTCCTACAGACTGAAAACCTGACTCAAAGCACTGAATGTCTTCCCCAGAGGGGGAGGAACCTGCTCAGTCCATACCCAGCTGTGCTCATATGGACTGGAGAACCCTGGCTGGGAACACTGGGAGGGCGTGTGTTGAGGACAAGGGCACACTGAGAGAGCAGCAAACACATCCTGGGAATGAGAGCTCTTTGCAGCTGTCCCTGTCGGGGTGCTGGAGAGAGCTGCACCCCAGTATGTGCCCCCAAAGCAGCGACTGCTGGCTGGGGCACAAGAGAATTTTGTGCTTCTGCAGCTCAGCAACTTCCCCAGGGACAGCTTTAAGGAACAAAAAGGCCAGGGTTAGCTTGTGAGAAGTCAAGGTAAGACAGAAGAGAGAAGGCAGAGCAGAGCTTACTTGTAGATGGGGAGCATGATGGGCAGCGGGGCCGAGAGGTGGGGCGCGCTGTGCAGCAGGTGTGCACGCTCCTCCAGAGCCTCCTTCACCATCCTGTACTGCAAAACACCAGCCAAGGTCAGTGCCACACAGCCACAGTCCCCAGAGCCTTCCTCACCATCCTGTACTGCAAAACATCAGAACCCTCCTCACCATCCTGTACTGCAAAACACCAGCCAAGGTCAGTGCCACACAGCCACAGTCCCCAAAGCTTCCTCACCATCCTGCACTGCAAAACATCAGAACCCTCCTCACCATCCTGTACCGCAAAACACCAAAGCCTCCTCACCATCTTGCACTGCAAAACATCAGAGCCTTCCTCACCATCCTACACTGCAAAACACCAGCCAAGGTCAGTGCCACACAGCCACCCTCCCCAGAGCCTTCCTCACCATCCTGCACTGCAAAACATCAGAACCCTCCTCACCATCCTGTACCGCAAAACACCAAAGCCTCCTCACCATCCTGCACTGCAAAACACCAGAGCCTTCCTCACCATCCTGCACTGCAAAACACCAGCCAAGGTCAGTGCCACACAGCCACAGTCCCCAGAGCCTCCTCACCATCCTGCACTGCAAAACACCAGCCAAGGTCAGTGCCACACAGCCACAGTCCCCAGAGCCTTCCTCACCATCCTGTACTGCAAAACATCAGAACCCTCCTCACCATCCTGCACTGCAAAACACCAGCCAAGGTCAGTGCCACACAGCCACCCCTGGCACCAGGTGAAACACTCACTATCAGACTCTATCCAGGCACCAACACCTCACACTATCATTACTGGGCTTTCAAAAGCACACTGTCATCTGCTGAGAAACCCAAAGGTTCAGGAAAAGGATCCCCAACAAAATAAAGTTTCAGCAGTTTCACCTTGGTGTCTTGGCAGCACAACTGAGTGATTTTTCATTTGAACATAAAGCTCAAGCAGCCACGTTGCCCTAAGGAGAGGCAGGAGGCACTTCAGGAGGGATAGGACTCATCCCCCAGCACAGCTCCGTGCCAATTCCCACAGCTCAATCCCACCCAAACTCCCAGCTGCCCATGCACAAGGGCTCTTCTCCAAACCAATGTGCAGCAACGTGGAGTTGTTCTTTGGCAGAAAAGGTGGGTTTCTATAGGTGGATAACTTCAGGGTTTGGATATTTCCCCCTGAAAAATCACCATTTCTGCAGCAGCATTTCAACCACTAAAACTTTTCAACCACTAATACTTTGAGAGGTTCCCATGGGGAGACAATATTATTCCTCAAAACAGGAATATCAGGCTTTCACCCACACAAGAATGCACAAAAGCATTTATACACTATCACTCATTTACCATGTCTTCTTTCCCCATGCCAAAATATATCACTCATTTACCATCTTTTTTTCCCTTATTCCAAAATAAGTCGCTCATTTACGACACTTTTCCCCCATTCCAAAATAAATCACTCATTTAACATCTTTTCTCTCCCCATTCCAGAACAGGACAGCCACTCACTCTCCCCAATTCATGAGATTACCTGTCTCATTTTATTTTATATGATATATGATATATGATATATTACGTATGATATATTATATATGATATATTGTATTATTTTAAGCTCTTTTTATTCTGAGATCAGCCCTGTCTCTGCCTGCCTTTCCCAAAACCCCCAGCCCACAGGGCATGGCAATGACAGTGCCCACCAAAGCACTGGGAAGTTCCCCAGAGAAGACACTGCCCGTGCTCAGTGGCTGTGGAATTCAACACTGGAATCCAGCGCTGAAAAGCTCAAAAGGAGACTCAGCTCCGACTGGGACAGGGAAGTATCTACCAGCAATTCCTGCTGAACAACCAGCACAAAAAATTACCTGCTCGAAATCCAAATTCATGATGGCCTTCTGCAGGTACCTCACTCCACCATGGATCAATTTAGTGCTCCTGCTGCTGGTCCCCGATGAGAAATCATCTCTTTCTAGAAGGGCTGTTTTTAGTCCTGTGTTACCAGAAAACCAAATTAACTTCTTAAATTACACAATTTGTATGTAATTCATTAAAGACACTTCTCTAGGGTAGAGACAATCACAAGAAAAATTACTCTGTACATGGATGAATTTGTATTCAAAGTGCAGTGCACTGTCTATATTGTAATGAAAAATTTTAGCCTTCCTCCTGAGGGAAAAGTCAAAGCAGAACTTAAACAGCAGCACATTAAAAGCTGGGTATTTCACAATGGAAAGGCATTACAGGGGCCACGTTCCCCAAGGAAACAGAGCTGGGATGCATGGCAGGAACAGAGGGGTTCCATGGACACTTTTAACCCTTTGCAGCAGAGAGCTCCGAACCTCTTCACTAACAATTGAGGCGGCATTCCAGAGAGGGAGACAACTGGCAGCTCTGCTTACTTGGAGTTTGCTTCAGAGGCACCCAAAAGCAGGGCAGGGCGTTCTGACACACACAGGAAATAGTCTGATCAGCCTTAATCACCAAATCCCTTGGGCCTCCAGGGTCACTGAGCCAACCATGCTCCAGCCCCTCGTGTCCTTCTGTCACGAGGGACCCAGAACTGGACACGGCACTCGAGGGGCCTCAGCGGTGCCAACCCAGGGATTTTAACATCTACTGGTCTCACAAAACTTTTATGTCCTTAAAAAAATCTAATTGTTACTGGTAACTTAGAAAGATCAGAGCAATTTATTTTTGTTGAATGTGACTGAAGATTAATGGACGCAATCAGAAATAATTTGGTGAAGATTTATCAAACACACGAAAAGCAAAATTTGTTGTTAAGCGAAGCAAACACGATAAAAGAGCAAGTTCCATGAATGAACAGCAACGAGACACAACTCATTAACCAAATGCCCCTGAATATTTCACACCTCAGAAACCTACTGATATAACCCAGTATATGCAAGAAAGGGATAAACAGAGATTAACTGTAAGAATTTCTGTCTGCTCTACAACTGCATTTGCTGCCAAAGCACAGCAGAGGCAAAAGTGAAGAGATCTTTGTCCCATGTTATTAAATATAACAACCAGGCTGGACTTTGGACTTATCTCCCTATAGTCAGACCGTACTGCTTTATGCATTTCCCATCACCACGCCTTCTGGATGAGTGTTTTCCAGCTCAAACTGGAAGGCACTCCTGGGGCCAGGTTTAGCTTCTGTTTCTGAGGTACGTGTCCAGGTTAAAGAGCCTGAGAACTTCAGGGCTCTCTGCCCTGCCCAGTTCCCCAAAAATGGGACAACGGGAGCACAGATCTGCTGTGTGACCTCCTTCAGGGCCCTTTTGCCTTCCCAGAACAGGGGTTTCCTAACTAGGGTACCCAACCTCCACCTCTGAGCACTTTACAAAAGCCCATCTGAGAAGTCTGCTATGGGCAGACTGAGAACAGGGGTTTTCTAACCAGGATACCCATCCCTCCACCTGTGAGCACTTTACAAGAGCCCATCTGGAAGTCTGCTATGGGCAGACTGAGAACAGAGGTTTTCTAACCAGGATACCCATCCCTCCACCTGTGAGCACTTTACAAGAGCCCATCTGAGAAGTCTGCTATGGGCAGACAGAACAGAGGTTTTCTAAGCAGGATACCCATCCCTCCACCTGTGAGCACTTTACAAGAGCCCATCTGAGAAGTTTGCCACACGCCAGGACAAGAAGGAGGCTGCCCTGAAGCTGCAGGCCCTTACCTCTGGTGGCTGCGTCCAGGGCACAGCCGCAGCCCGTGGCTCCCCCGCCGATGACGACCACATCGAACTCCCCGCTGTTCCGCAGGGCCAGAATCTGCTGCTCTCTTGTGGGGAGATGGTCCTTCCTTACCGGGGCACCTTCTGCAGCTTGAACCTGCACCAAGTCACCCTGCAAGGAGGGAACACGGCCCATGAGGCCCTGGCTGTTTGTACACACACATATGGGGACAGACAGCCCTCCCAACACAGCCTTTTCCAGAACCAGAAAGGTAAACTCACTTATTCCCCCAATTTAACAATAATATCGTATTAAACACTGAGGAGCAAACGGTACTAAAACCATCAAGTGATTCCAACACCTCTACTTCACCTTGCCCACCTCAGCGTAACACTGTACTCAAGAGTTACTACCCGTATCAATCATTTCTAGTAGCACTCAAAAGTCACAGGATGCTGTTACTACTTCAATAAACATTGCAAAGACAGCATTTTAATAAACAGACACACGGCTGGGCTCTCGACTCTCTACCAAAAAAATTCGGCACAGCAAAGGACGCAGAGCTGAGCGCACATTTTACATCTCACACAGAGGCATTAATCCAGCTCGAATCTGATGAGGTACAGGAGCCCTGAAACACCAAAGAAACTCTAATTTCAACTCCTCCTTGAGAAAGTTCTCAGCAATGCAGTTTGTGTCCTACAGCACACTGAAATACAACTTTAAAGAGACAAAGCTTAGCAGTGTGGCAGTTTCAGACCGGTTCACATTTTCCTGGAATGGCCCTGGGAATCTCCTTGGGCTGATATTCCCAGAGCCAATGCTGCTGCCTGTGCAGTGACTGTGGAGAGAAGGGCTGATGCTCAGTCACCTACCAGGGACCGTGGCTTAAGCCTGAAGGGTTTGAGCAATCTATGAAGGCTCTCGCTGTTAACATCAACTTAAGCTGAATTCTAAACATTTCCAGACTTTCTTGAAAATTATAAACACTTTCAGCACCAGAAAAACCTGTTTAACCCTCGTTTAAGACCTAATTTAGGCCAGTCTCCAGGCCAAATGGCAGACTTTACTATGCAGAGAATAGCTCCAGTCCAGATCTCCCAGACAGGAAAGAGCAGGCTAATAAAAATTCAAGTGACAAACCACAGAAACTCCTTTCCAGCCAAGCACAAAAAGCCTCGGTTCAGATTATATGGTGCATGCAGCCTAAATATTTTTGTTCAGAATTATTTGCTCATTCCTCAGCAGTATCATGATTTAAATGCATTAGTTCTGTGTCCCTCTCTCTACTACAGAGCTGAAAATAAAATCTAGTGACTAGTGGCCATGACTCAAGGAAGTGCATATTCCAAAGATAATTAATGACCAGGCTCATCCTGCAATCAGGGATGATATTGGCTAGAACACAAGTAGCTCATGAAAATCCCTTAGGACAGCAGCAACCACTGTCATTGCACGTGTGGAACAATTCAATCCATGGGGAAAGTCTGGCTGGAGACAGAGTGAGTCCTTCACTTCATGTTGAGGATCTAACGAGCCCAGAGGAGGGCCTGGAGCTGCTCCAGGGCTGGAGCTCCTCTGGAGCCAGGCTGGGAGAGCTGGGAATGCTCCCCTGGAGAAGGGAAGGATCCAGGCAGAGCTCAGAGCCCCTGGCAGAGCCTGAAGGGGCTCCAGGAGAGCTGGGGAGGGACTGGGGACAAGAGAGAAAAATGAAGATTTAGAACAAATGCTGGCATGCCCACATTTTTTCCCCAGGCACGGTGATCCCTGTGGGATCAGCTGTGTCCCCCCAGCTCATGGGAGCTGCACTGAGCGCAGCTCAGCTCAGCTCAGCTCAGCTCAGCTCAGCTCAGCTCAGCTCATGTTTACAGCCCTCAAACACAGGCACAGCTCCCCAGGCACCCCGGGGCCGGGAGCACACAGGTGAATCCTGATGAGCTCGCTGTTGACACACCAACGTGCGGCTGCTGGCAAAGATCACCGGCAGAGGGACAAAGCTGGGGCGCTTCAAGGAAATTCAGCTCCCCTGTTGTTCTCCTGGCCACGGAATTCTGCCCATTCCCACGTCCTCCTGCCTCTTGCCCTGCTCTCTCAGCTCTAGCACTGCTATAACATACCCCCAAAGTGTAATAAAAACATAAAACAGAGTCCCAGAATGGTTTGGGGTGGAAGGGACCACTCCCAGACAGCAGCGACGAGCAGGAAATTGGGAACACTAAAAACACCCTGTCTTGCAAATGTTTTGGCTGTTCAAGCTCAGCAACACGTGCTCAACTTCCACGAGCTCTAGAGAAGGAAAATCCCCACCTCCACATTTACTTTGCGCTACATTTCCAGGGAAATTTCCAAGCATACTCCTTAACTTCAGGAAAACAATAGAACACCAGAAAAGACAGATTTGGAGTTCAAGAAGTACTGGCATCAGGTGGGTTTGACTCCATGTTTTGGTTTGTTTTAAAACCCATTATTTACAACAAATGGCTCCTAGCAGAGCCTAAAGCAGAGGCCCCAGCATCCAGCCCCTGGTATAGCCAGAGTGTGGAGATTAGCCCTGGAATATAAGCAGAGTGATTAGTACCAGGAATTGATATAGATATGATGCATCTTGCTGTCAATTAAATGGGGGAGTGAAGAAAAGCTGCACACAGGGATTCCATCTGCAGTAACGTGATTAGTTTGGCAGTGAACAAGTGTGTTTACTGAAATAAGCAATTGCTGTTTATATCTACAATTTCTCAGGCAAGAGTTCCCTGAATGGTTTTGATTACGCTCTTAGTGAGAGGAATTTAGTTTGGCAGTTTGAATTTAATCATCAAGTTATAAGTGATCTAGTAATCCATAAGCCAATGCTCTCGTTAATTTGCTACTGTAAATCTCCAGGTAGGCTTGTAGAGTCAAATTCATCATCCTTATTCATTTAAACAAAAAAAATACAGTAATTAAAACTCCCCAAAGCAGACCCTGATGCATTATCATATTATCACACTACTGGATTCACCTTGCTGAGCAATTTCTACTGACCAACAACACACTCAGGCACCAGGAGGAGCAGGACTGGGAAAGGACAGCAGGATCTTACAACTCCAAACCGGAGCACTGCCTTTCCCTTAGAGACCATGAGGGGAGAGGGGAAGGAAAAGCCCCCAGTGGTCTCCAGTTCAACCTGGCATATCCAAGAACACCCACCTCAGAGCTGGCACCAGCCTGCTTAGGCTGATGCAGTAAATAAAGGCCCAGAAGACCTGAATGCAGCAATTCAGTCAGGAAGCAGGAGGATCTGGTGTTTCCAATACTCTGTGCCCATCACGCTGGAAGTGCTGGTGAAACAGCCAGCAAAGGCTCACTGTGCCACCTGGGCCGTGCAGGTGTCTGAGTGCTTGAGGCCAAATCGCAGAATTCCAGAATGGTTTGGGTTGGAAGGGACCTAAAGCTCATCCTGCCAAGGCAGGGACACCTTCCACTGTCCCAGGCTGCTCCAAGCCCTGTCCAGCCTGGCCTGGGACACTGCCAGAGGTGGGGCAGGGGTGGAATGACACGAGCTTTAAGGCTCCTTCCGATCCACACTGTTCTGGGATTCAATGATTCAACTTTGGTTGCACAAATGTGACCCAAAGTGTGAGCACAGAGAAATTAGCTGGCATAAAAGCACAAGTGGCTCTGTCATTGTGGCACCATGATCACGCTCAGTAAAACCCATCCCTCCCCAGAACAATGGGAATTCCCCGAATTCTGGAATACTGCAGACAATATGCAACAAGTGAGCTCTCCAGGTGACTTTCTCTTCCAACTCCTCTTATTTAACAGTCCTAAAAGCTGCAGCTGCCATTTTTGATAGTAATGAAGCCAGGCTGTAAAACCCTGGGATAAAGACTCTGGAGAGAGCATTACCAGCTCGGAGCCAGGCAGGCAGCCCGATGGGGAGCTCACTTGAAATGCTGGGGTTTATTTTCTGCAACAGTATCTGAAGCCATAAGAATCCTGCCTTATCCACTTCCCAGCTTGGCTCCCCAGAAATGACTCATCTCATTCCCAGCTGCTCCTCCTTCTCCCCACAGAAACAGCCAGAAAAGGGATGCAAAGACCGTTGTGGATGTGGCACTTGGGGACATGGGTGGCCTTGGCAGTGCTGGGGGAATGGTTGGACTTCGAGTCTTGGAGGAATTTCCCAACCCAAACAAGTCCGTGGTGTAATGACTGAGACGGGAGCTCAAGAGCACAGCCACTGCAACCCTGCTGGGAGGAGCAGATATCCCAGGGAAATCTGCTTTCTCCAGCAGCAAGTTCCAGCACACAGACTGACACGGGGATGGGCTGCACCTCCTCCTCTGCTGCTGCTGCTTGACTGTGCCGGGTCTCCAGCATCAGCCTTCCCTGCTGGGGAACGGACTGTCCATGTCCTCACCTGCAGCACAGCAGGGACCGCAGGCAGCAGCAGCCTGCCCCACGAGTGCCCTGGCACAGAGCCCGTCCCCAGCCCCAGGAACCCGACAGCCGCTGGCACCAGCACTGTGCTGAAGCTGGGATGTTCACAGGTAGTGCTGGCGGTTTCACTTCCAGCTTGTAAGCTTGAAAACACTGTCCAGACAGCGCTTTACTTCAACCAGGTCTATCCACTCCTCCTGCAACTAAGCAAAGCCCCCAGTGGCACCCAAAGGTCATTTTTAAAAACTATTTGTACAAGCCTGACATGTGCTCTGACAGATTTTAAGTTTCCTATTTTATCAAAAATCATAATTAATACTTACGCGTTTGTTTCTATACTGAGAAAACTGAGAGAGGCCAAAAACTGTTGCTATGGCACCTCCTCCAATGAGAGCCGTTCCTTTCACTGCCTTCTGAAATGCCATCTTTTACTGGAAGAAAAGAAGATAAAAATTAATTGGCAGTTTTACCATGTCAGGATCTGGTACACGCAAAATAGACCATTTGAAGAAACTAATGACAATGTTGTGACAAGTTGAAATTTAGGGTGGCAACGTCTTAATTAGAGATTTTCACTGCAATATTAATAACTCCTAAACAAAGTCTAGACAGAGGCAAGCCAGAGCGCTCTGGTGTTTGCTGAGAAAGCTGAAGGATGAAAGAGCATTTAGATCAGAGCAGATTTACACACCCCACAGTGACCCCGAGTATGCGACAGGCACTGCCAATGCCACGGCAAAGGCAGCTCAGGAACAGCCTGTCCCCAGCCACGGGGCCACCAAACGCTTATCCCAACGCCACAGCAGATCTGATCACCCCCACAACATCTCCTTCAGCTCCCTGCCCGTCCCATCCACCTCCTGCTCCAACCCCTGCTGCCCTGCGGGCAGGAACTGCCCCGCAGCCCAGCCTGTCCTACCCCGGGCGGTGCAGCAGGAGCGGGGCCCCAGCGAGAAGCAGCAGCACGGCCAGGGACAGGACTGAGCGGCTCCAAAGCAGGGTGGCACTTCTCCACCCGGCTCCAGAGGGTTTGAAACCAGCCCTATGTGGGTCAGGCAAATGCTTAATAGACCCAGCGTTCGGATCCTGAATGACAAATTTGCACGGGACTGACCGGAATTTTAAGCAGGCGCAGCCCGCTCCGTGCTCCCCGGCCCGCGGCAGGGACAGCACCCATCCCACGTGGGGATCCCAACAGCACCCAGGCCCCCACACGGGGACACCCCTGGCCAGCCCACTCATTGTCCAGACAGCTGATTTAGCACCAACAACGCTTAAAGCAGAGGCAGACAGTGTGTGCAGCCCTGTGCCAACGCTGGAGCACCGGCGCGCTTAGCTGGCATGGGGAGCAGCGAGCCAGCTCCCCGTGCCAGCCTGGGCAGGATCGGCCCTGGCAGCCTCCCCTGACGCTTGTCAGGACACAAACACACAACCAGGGCACTTCACCAAACTGCTCCTGTACCTGCACATGCCCTGCACGGAAACATGTTCCCAGGCTGGAATGCCTCAAAGGGAGGAATTGCTCCCTGGCAGGGTGTTGAGGCCCTGGCACAGGGTGCCCAGAGCAGCAGGGGCTGTCCCTGGATCCCTGGCAGTGCCCAAGGCCAGGCTGGACACTGGGGTTGGAGCAGCCTGGGACAGTGGGAGGTGTCCTTGCCCATGGAATGAGATGAGTTCTAAAGTCCCTCCCAATCCAAGGCTTGACCTCATTCCCTGAGCACTCTGCCTGCAGCACACTCAGCGTGGGGGAAATCCTCCCCACAATTTCTGGGGCAGGCATTCGAACCAAAACTGCTGTGTGTACAAACTGTGTAAGGGATCATGTACACAAGGCCAAGACTTGCAGCTTCCCATGAGTTTTTCCAAAGAGGGGAATTTCTGCCCTTGGAGACTCCCATCATGACTGCCTTTCCTGTACTGCATTTTCCATTTACTTCTTACTATGGTCACAAAAAAAGATCAGCTTCACATTTCCCTTGTGCTGTGACAGGGAGGAGCGAAAGGTGACAGACAAACCCCAGCAAAGGAAGCTCCTGGGAGGGAAGTCACTGAGGAGGCCTGGCCACAAACACCACAGCACCTCCGTGAAAACAGAGAGGAAGACCACGGACAGTCACAAAGTTGTGACAATCACAAGGGGGAACGCAGGAGAGCAGAGGAACTGAGAGAGCAGAAGGAACTTTCCTTCCACACACACCACCCAGCACTGCGGGACACACAGCTCTACCCAAGGCTTCCAGGAGGCAGCACTGACAGCTCTGCTCTCCAAGGAGCCTGGTGGCAGTACCAAAGTACTTTCACACCCCTCACACAGCAGAAAGGAGTAGCTCTGAGAGCCTGAAACCCTCCAAGTGCCTGTGCTGGAATACAACAATCCAGGGAGTAGAAAAGGAACAAATTAGCATCTTCCAAGGAGCTGTTGCACACGTCTGCAGAGATGCTGGCTTGCAGGAAAACAAAGGGAAGTGTGCCCTTTCCATGCTACATGAGCTCAGAGGGGTGATGGCTGAAGCACAACCCCTGCTCAGAACCAGGGTTCCTGCAAGCACACACAGCACTCATCCCTGCTTCTTGTCCCCTGGCTTGGACCTCTCCTGGGACTTCATTTTGGACACCAGGACACACCTGCCAGAGTTAGGCCATTCCTTTCCATGGAATTTGAGCACTAAGTCCACAAACCACGAAGGGGCTCAGTGATTGTCACACCAGCTTGTCACCCGGCCCCAGTCTCAGGGCAGATACAGCTGATCCAGCCACACTGCAGTGACATTAGATGTGCCGCAGGGCGCATCTTTCCTGCTGCCATCGTGGAGGAAGCATCTCTAGTCCCAAACTGGGATGCTGTGCAGAAGGGTTTCTGCCCTCAGGGCTCCCTGCTCCTTGTCTGGCCCCGGGGTGTGCTGCATTAGCCCTCCTCAGAGCTGAGAGCTGATTACAGGCAATTCTCCCGAGAAAAGAACTCTCCCGGGAGACCTTCTGCTCAAATTGCCACATCAGTCTTGCTCACCATCCCTAAGAGAAGCTTAATCAGGAGAGACAGGGAAATAGGGCTTAGCATAAGCCACTCTAGCACAAAGCCAGACAGGCATTGTGCTTTCACACCTGGAACAGCTCAATTGCAGCCCGGGAACCCAGAGCCGCAGTTGTGAGCTGTCAGGAGATGTGTTTGGATGAGGCTGGGTGAGCTCAGGGCATGGCAGGTGGGCAGAGCCCGGGCACCGCCGTGCCAGGCTTACCCGGCTCTGCCAGGGCACGGCACTTCTCCGGCTCTTCCCGAAAGGAACGGCACCGCAGGCAGGAAACGGCACACAAGGGCTCCTCTGGAAAGGAGGACAAGCCAAACACTGCCTCTCAGCGAAATGAGAGGGTCTGAACAGACCTGCTGGAATCCCGGGCACGGAGAATTGCAGAGTTTCTGTGCCCACAGGCACTGACCCCCCAGCAAACGCTGCACTGACCTGAGCCCGTGGAACAGCTCCCAAAATGGAGTGACAGCGCTGGGATTGTGGCTGTGGGGTTTGGATAGAAGTGTGTGATGTCACAGGGTGCAAAACTCAGAGCTGAAGGGTTTAGAACACAGGAATAGAGAGAAAGCCAGATGCAGGATCTAGGGCAGAGGCTGAGTCCTTCTTTTTCACCTTCTCCTTCACGGGTCTGGGTGGGATTTTGTGATTGGAGAGAAAAATCCACAGTGCAGACCACGGGTGTTTGGTTATTGGGTTAAAGGTAAAAATAATTTAGGTGTCATCTCAAAATTGGACAGATTATCCTTAAAAGGCCTTGTAGAGAGAGATAGGGGGGGCTCCACTTCTAGTTTGTTAGAGAAAATTGCTGTAGAACTCACGGTTTGTGAGACTGTGATGTAGATAAGAATTAATAAAACACCTGAGTCCAAGCAAGAAACAGTGTCTTTGTGCATTTAATCCCGACCCCGGCAAAAAGAAGGTAAAACACGACACAGAAACTCGTGGGTTTTCCCCCAGCTCTGCCCCACATGGCTGTGGAAGGCTGCTGCCAGCTCTGAGCAGGATACACCCGAGAGCAGATGAAAGGAGAAGGAATGCAGTCCCTGTGGAGGCTGTACCCGGGAAGAGCCCATGCTTACAAACCCCTCCTCTTCTGAGAGCAGGTACTGAAACCTGCCTCTCTTCCAAGCTGAGATCAACAGCTTGTGACCGAAATGAGATTTTATGTTAATGAAAATTATAATAGCAACCAGCATGAGAAGCACTACAGTCAGATATATGTCATCTTTCCACCACACAAATATTCTGAATCACCTTTAAGAGCGGCTCAGAGTGTTTTAGTGCTGTCAGTGCCATCTGACACAGTAAATCTGCATGTCAAGCCTTACCCTTGATTTCAATAGAAGCCATAAACGGCACCTTCGGACCCACGGCCTCCGCTGGAGGGTGGGCTGAGGTCCCTGACAGGCTCTAGAACAAGCTGTGGCAGGAGCAGGAGCCCTTGACTGGCGTGGGAAGAGCCAAGAACATGTCACAAGGAGTAGCTATTGCACAGAGGGATCTGTCCAAGGAGTTCAGTAACACCAGGGAACAGTTCCCAGGGACAGCTGAGCGCTGGTAAAGATTCAGAGGGACATTGGCTCTAAGTGCTATTAAAGGATTCACGATAAGAAGAAATAGGCTTTAAACTTGAAAGGACACAAAGGGGTGGGGAGAGCAGTCTACACAAAATGGAAACTACATGAAAGATTTATCAGCACAAGTTCCTGCTTTCATTTTCTAAAAGTTAGTACAAACCCCAGGCACAGTGGGAACTCCTCGGTGCACTCCTCGCCCAGCAGCTCGGTCACGCTCACTTGCACTACAGCAACACGCAGCAGTCACTTCCAGAGGAGTGTCCCCTCCAGTCCCAGGCTGGTGACCAGCTCCCTGCCTCGGTGAGGTGCCCAGGTGACCCTCCCCAGGTATCAGACCCTGCATCTGCTGTGTCACAGGCGAGGGCTGCAGTTAATGCTCTCCTTACACTGTGTCCAGCACGTCGGTTTTGTTTCAGTTCTGCAGAGCTCTTTGTAATCTTCTATATGAGTGTTGGACACAGGGTGTCTCCGCTTCCAACCCCACGTTTCAAACCCAAAACCCTACAAGGCACCACTTACACCTTACACCCTGGTTTTTAAAGAAGACATTTCAACACCTATCCTCAGCAGATGCCTCTGAACAGCACGTCCCCCATGACAAACCTCTGCCACCCGCAGCCCTCATGAGGCTGGCACAGCTCCTGGCACTGACCTGCCTTCCTTACTTCCCGTAATGCCCGGCCCAGCCAGCTGCCAGACCACTGTCTGGATGTTACTGGGAGTTGTGCAACCCGCTCCCACCCGAGGGAGAGCTGGCTGAAAGGGAATTGCCAGCATTTGTCTACTCAGGTACCTTCTAATTACAAAGATACGGGGCTGGATCCGAGCAACCCATGGCCAAAGCCGGGGGAAAGAACAAAAGGAATGAAGGAAGGGGAATGGTGGGGAGTTGAGCCCCAGAGCCACGAGCTAGAGGGTGAAGCAGGATGAGAATTCCAGCAGAAGTGGAGGGACAGATGGATGGAGGCTGCAGAGCTGCGCTGCCATCAGACAGGCTCTGAGACGCACACGCCGGGAAATCGGGAGGAGAAACCCAATCTGTTATGTTGTATATCTGTGTGCCTTACGAGGCCATTGCCATGGAATCCGGGCGCTTCGCATTCCATCGCAAACGAACACATCTAATAAAGTGAGTCACTCAATGAAAGGCTTAAAAATAGAAAACTTATAATCATCTCCACTACAGTTTGCATAACCTGCCATTGGCGCAGGAGCATTGTCTAATTCCTTCCTTCCCAAAGCTCCTCAGGTAAGTTTGGGACGATGAGAGGCGCAGGCCAACGTCCCTCCGGGCTGAGCTGACTCCTGCACTGCTCCTGCCTCCCCAAAGAGCTGCAGTCCTGCCCTCAGCTCCCTCTAACCGGCTCTCATCCCTCTCGCAGCACCACTCATACGGTGGCCACAGTGACAGCAGCAGCGAGGCCACGGGTGGGACTGGGGCAGTTCCAGCCTTTACAGCTGTACTGGTCTGTCACTGGCAGTTTCAGGATGTGTCAATGGAGGAAGTGGCCAACTAACAAGAAAAAGGGGATGTAATCAGAAAATAGCCCAGTTAGCACCCTGATAACCAGGTCACCTAGCAAGCTGCCTCTGGTGTGCCTTTGAGAAGCCAGGAGTGGTGGATGTTACGCAGGATGTCAGGCCAGCATAACTGAGGTAGCTGGAAAGGAACTGATTAAAGCTAAAACCAACCCAAGCTGGAGATGCTTCCCCTGCAAGGCAGATCTCATGTGAGGAACAACACACCCCAAGGAAGGGTTCCAGAGGGTCCCAACACGGAGACATCCACCCTCCGGAGCCTTTCCTGGAGCCCCCCTGGCCACTCTGCGTTCTCAAACACAGCTTAGGGCATGGCAATTAAAGTCATTATCCAAGGCCACCTCCCCAACCAACCTGCGATATCCAGACAGCTCACAGGCTCGCCCCACAGGTGTGTAAGAATTTAAACTCCCCATCCCCCCAGGCCACCCTGTGCTGGTGAGTGGAAGCCAAGCTGCACTTTGCCATATGGGGAAAGTCCTTCCCACGCTCCAGCACAGGCAACCAGCTCGGCTCCCATGCCCAAAAGTGGTTGTACCACTTGTCAGGCACAAAAATAAAGGAGAAACAAAGCAGAAAATAGGTAACCTATGCTTGTTCCTCCTCTTGGCCCTACTGCTTCCAACTGCTTCATCTGCCTTCTGTACTCAGACACCGAGATATTCCCACCCTGCTTCAGATGACACAACAACTGCTGTAAACTCTGTCCCACAAGGAACAAACTTTTTTGGCTCCTCTTTCGAGTGTCTGCATTTTAGCCCAACCACTTCTTTTTCTTCTGCTTCCTTATGCTCCCACTTACAGATGATGAGGGGAAAAGTCCAATGTGTAAATCCCTCCTGGAATTTCAATAGCAATAGTCTTGCCACAGACAGTAGCATGTTTCTGGGAATGAGGCAGACAGGGATGGCTGCAGCAATACAGTGCAAGAACTTTATCTAAGGACTAACAGGAATACAAAAAACACCAATGTCAACAGGTATTTTGAGCTTTCCTAGCATGCAAACATCACAGTATATTTACGGAGTTCTAGATGAAAGTATTTCAATTCCCTCCTGGAAGGATTGGGAAGCCTGGTCTCCAGCCTGATCACTGACTAATGCGTGCAGGATGATTTCCATACGTTTGTGTTCTTGTGCCAATGTTGTTTCAACTTAAACTTTTCAAACAGTCACTCTTGCTTTCTCTCTTGGTGGGGGTTAATATCAGCCATCAACCACACACACCATACAATGACTATAAGCCAATTACTGTCACTAGAATGAAACGTTCTTGTCAGATACAGTTAATTTATAGCTCTTTTCCATTTTTTTTTATATTCTTGATTCCCCTCATTTTTAATGCGGATATTTGAACAGACAGTCTGCCGGTTCAGCTTGATCCCAATGCTGGCACTTTATCCAGGCTTTTCCTTCCACTCCCGAGTCAAAGACTCAAGCAGCAGGGATCAGAAAACGAGGTGTTTTGGCTTTTACAAGACTGGACATATACCTGCACACACAAACAGGAACCTGCTCAAAAAATAGCTACAAATTAGGTGAATACTTAGGTGTGGCAAGGAAGTAGCCTAGTTTTATATCCTGGGATACAGATTGAGACCTGATAGCACATGCAAATCTAACCCTGGAGGAGGGGCCTGTGTTCAGAATCACTCTGCAATCAGAATCAATGCTTCATTTGAGAAGCTTTGCATAGCAAATAAAACCAGCCCAGGCCAAGACTTTGGACTCCATCCACAGGATTTGGTTGCGATTCGGGGTGAGTTCACCTGGAAACCCCTGGAGACAGAGCTACACGCTGGCTCAGGATCCTGGCTCAGAGAGAGCCATTTAGGGATATGGCAAGTTTCCAAAATCAATACTGTGATGTTGTGGAAGAGGTCTGATTACTGTCTGCTCCTTACGTAATAAAAGCTGTTTCCTAAAGTGAAGCTTTTTGGAAGAAATAGGCTGCATTTACGTTACCAAGAGCTAATTAGTGGAGCCCTAGAGCCCAACAGCTGGTGCTACAAACAGCTCTGTGTTCTCTGTGCTCCACAGCGTTTATCCCAAGTGGCTCCTCTCTGAGACCATGGAGCAGTGGAAGTGCAGGAACCCTTCCTTCCTTAAAGGGTGATCTTCCACTTCTGTCCCACCTGCTTCAGCTTTCTTTTTTCACCCTTGAATCTTATTTCACAGAATCCCCAGAATCCCTGAGGTTGGAAAAGCCCCCCAAGATCATGGAGTCCCAGCTGTGCCTGATCACACCTTGTCCCCACCCAGAGCACTGAGCTCCAGGAATTCCTGGGACAATTCCAGGGATGGGCACTGCAAACCTCCCTGGGCACTTCCAATGCCTGAGCTCCCTTTCCATGAGGAAATTCCTGCTGCTGTCCATCCTGAGCTCCCCTGGCCCAGCCTGAGGCCGTTCCCTGGAGCAGAGCCCAGCCTGTTCCCATTTCCCACCCAGGCCGTGGTGTCCCACTCTCCCAAGCGCGCCCAAGTGGGTCACAGGTGGCAGGGACAGGGATCAGCACCCTCGTGCTCACATCCACTGCAGGAGCACAGCCACGATGACACAGCTAATCCCTGGAAAAACGCAGGTTCCAACTACAACCACGAGGCCAAGAACTTCCAGTGGCTTAGTTAATCTGTACAACCGGGCTGGCAGAGCTCTGGTAGGGACTGAGGGTACACAGCCCATAAAAAGGCAAAGTAACTCCCCAGGTGCCGCTCGCCAGCACACAAACAAGCACCAGCACAAGGAAGACGTTGCCTAACTGAGCTGGCTACTTGGAAATGCCAAGCCCTGTTTTGAAACCATCGACTGCAAGTGGAAGGTGAAAGTCACAACTGCAAACTGACAGCAGGAAATGCACATTTCTTTCAAATATTCGCTAAAGCTTGCAGAGACTTGTGAGGAGACAAAGCAGGCAGCAGCAAGGAACCTGTAGGAGCTGTCCTCTGCATGAATGGCCTCGGCACTGACCGCATCCTGCCAGCTTCCTAAATTCCTGTCAGGGACAGTCAGCAGGTAGAAATGGATCTCTAGAGAAAATACTACATAATGCAGCAAGGTCTAGTTCACAAAGTTGTTATTATTACTGTGCTCCCACGCACACACATAATTAAACAAAACAAAGTGTAAATCCATATATATATATACAACCAAAGTAATGCTATCAATTACAAGGGGTGTGAGTCATTTTTTATGCAAACTTGTGTCTACTCAAAACTTTCATCCAACTTCAGACTAAGTAAACTGCTAATTGCCTAATGTTAAAATTAATAATATTCTGGTTATTGCTATTGAAAGGGTAGCACTGGACTTTGCTTTACATATTAACCCAGAAAGATCCTGAAATATCAGACCAAGTCTTTGCTGGCTACTCAGTCACCGCTCATCACTGAAAACTCCTGAAGAACTGTAACCGTGAATAAGTGAGAGGAAAAAAGGGGTGGAAAGGATCAGGGAAGAAAACTGCTTTGGAGGGGAGGAGAGCTGCTGCTCCCCAGCAGCAGGTGAACGGAGGTGTAGACCTGCACTACCTGTTCACAGAAACATGAGAGGAAGTCAAGCAGGGAGTAAATCTGGCTGGCTTTCAACCCAAGCTCCCTACACACACATTTGCACCTTTTCCTGTAGAATCAGGCTTAAAAACATATACTGACTGCATAATAGAGGTAAGAACTCTGAGGAGTTTAGGACACAGAGCAATGGTCCCACGAGTACGCTCAGTGGAAGTAATAACTTACTTTCATTTTACAAAGTTCAGTGTAACTACAGCTGCACTATTTTTTTACCAAGAATTCGGGGGGGGGGGGGGGGGGGGTGGGGGTGTTGTTTGATAATGGGAGATATTATTTCTATCAACTCCATCCAAGAAAAAAAAATACAGTTAACGAGCTCTGCAGCCTCCTTATTTATTATACATAGAAACCCACAGGCACATAGCAGCTGTCCTGGACAGGGAGTCACCGACCGGCGCTGGACCTCTCGCTGTGGGACATTCTCAGGGAGCACAGGGATGATCCGCACACGGGACAGCTGCCAGGGGCTCTGCACCACTTCTGTAAAACTAAAACTGCCACAACTCTTTTTTTTTTTTTTTTTTTTTTTTTTTTTTTTTTTTTTTTTTTTTTTTCCTGTCCAAAAGCTTAAATGAAACAGGAGGCTGAGAGCACTCGATAGTGAAAGCTGCTGTGTAAGATCATAGAATCATGGAATGGTTTGGGCTGGAAGGGGCCTCAGAGCCCATCCATTCCCACCCCTGCCATGGCAGAGACACCTTCCAGTGTCCCAGGCTGCTCCAACCCCAGTATCCAACCTGGCCTTGGACACTGCCAGGGATCCAGGGGCAGCCACAGCTGCTCTGGGAAATCCATGCCAGGGCCTCCCCATCCTGACAGGGAAGGATTTCTTCCCAATATCCCATCTAGCCGTGCTCTTCTCGAGCCTTACACACGGATAAAATCCCAGAATGGTTCGGGTGGGAAGAGACCTTAAAGATGCTTCAGTCCCAGCCCTGCCATGGGCCGGGACAGCGTCCACCGTACCAGGCTGCTCCAAGCCCCGTCCAGCCCGGCCTGGAACACTCCCAGGGATGGGGCAGCCTCTCTGGGCAACAGGGCAAGACGTGGAGGGGAGGCGGGCAGGATGCGTTTGATACACGCTTGTAATAAAAGGCAGCTGCGGTGTTTAACGCGAGGCTCCACGCGTGTGTCCGAGCGGCCCCGCTCCCTCCATCCCGCCCGCGCCGCCGCCGCGGCTCCGAACCCCCCGTTCAGACAGAAACCCCAACAAGGCACTTACTGCGGGAGCCCGCCGAGCCCGCGTCCCTCTGCGGGCTGCTGCCGGCCGGCGGGAGGAAAAGAGGGGAGGGCGGCTCTCTCCCTGCCCGCCCTCCGCCTGCAGCAGCCAGCCAGGCTCCCCCGAGCTCCGCCTCGAACGCGGCCGGCGCCTCCCCGCCCTGCTCCCCGCCCGGGGCCGCGGCTGCCCCGCCGAAGGCCGCCGGAGCGCTGCCGCTGCGGCCTGGGCCCACGGGGAGGGGCCCGGCGCGGCCTCCTCATCCCCGGGCTTGCGTGATGGGGGTCGCCGCCCATGGCGGCCCCTCCCCGGTGCTGCTCCCGCCGCGGTACCGGAGGCGGTACCGGAGGCCTCCGGTCCAGGCGTGGGGCCCGGCTTCCACCGCCTTCCGCAGCTGATCGGGGTCTTCAGCTGTCTGGGTGTCATTTCAAGTCAGTTAATGACTGCAAGGATTGGATTTCGCGAGTTCTGCAAAGTCAGTGATATTCAGTCACTGGTGATGGGAGCAGTGTTTATCGCAGGAAAATTACTGTTCTTAAAAGGGGCTAAGATCTCGAGTGGCAGCTGAAATTAGTCAATACTCCGGCTTAGAAGCTGTCAACTGAAGAGAAAGAATTGAAAATAAAAGGAAAAAAAAAGCAGTAAATGAGTCATTGTTTTCTAAGGATGTGGTTTTAGGGTGTATGGTTTTTTTGGAGCACGTGAGAACGGAAGAAGAATAATTGGGATACAAAAGAAAAAAAAGGATTTAAATGCAGTTTGTGGCAAATGATTTCAGCATGATCCAACACACAAAAGTTCTAGATGTGAAACCTACCCCATATATGTGTTTGAACATGGCACCGGATGTTGTTGTTTCATCCATCTCTATCAAATATTTGTCAGAGCTAGGGGAATCCCCTCTCCTCCCACCCCTCAAACTGGTTGTCTACCCAGATGTAGCTGCACTGTCAGCATTCATGTGTGGTAAATTTTGATTGATACAGGGCAGTTCATGAATGCAAAATTTATAGCTGGTTTCCAAGTGAACATTTTCTGTTCCCCGTCACTGCTGCGCCTCATCAGCTTTTTCCAACCTGCAAAATCTTGAAGGGGGTAGAAAAAGATAGAGCTGTACTACTCTCCTCGTAAGGGGAAAGTGAAAACTTAACAGGGATCACAGTCCCGGGTGAGGATCTCCTCACCTTCACAGCGCAGCTACCAATAAACAGGGATGGGCTGCTCTCTTCCCTACTTTAGGCTTCTGTTCAGCTACTATGGTCTTTTTATCTTAGTTACTGATTGATTAAGATTGGGCTTTGTAAGTTTGAAGAGTGAAAGAGTTTTACAAGGTTAAGTAAAAAAATGAGATGCCTGAAAGTATTGCAAAATTCATCCTTCTCCAGTCTGTTATTTATTTAATGCCTGGATGAAAATATTACCTCCAAAGTCTCCGTGCGTGTGGCTGGGGCCCCGGGACACCTGCCAAGACAGGAATTTCAGATGCCTGAAATCTTATGCTCAGCAGGTGTAAATTGTGTGCAGGGAGAGTGGAGAGTTCACCTTTTGTCCTCAACCCCAGAGGCAGTTTCTCTTCATTAGCAAGGGAAGATGGGGAAAAAGATCATCATCGTTTCCTGACTGCATGCCAAAGTTATGTATCATGAGAGGAAAATCTGTTCATACGTTCACAAATACGTTTTCTCCTAATCTGTCTTCAGGAAAATGTGAGGAGCGAGGGTGGTGACGATCACAGGAGGGCTGAGACAAAGGGGCAGAGACAGATGCAGAATTTCTCTGCCGGGATTTTCCCAGCAGGATCCGTGGTAGGTCCTCCCCGTTGGGAAGTCCGGGTACTTGGTCGTGGCCGAGACTGGGCATTGGAATCGTTCCCATCTCGGGCTGTGGATGTCGGGTATCGCTCCAAGTACAGCCCTGTGGCTTCCCATCGATGCTCGGTTTGCCGCTGGACCAGGACGTGTTGCTGGTGTTCAGGCATTTCCCCTGCACTGCAGCAGTGAAATCCACGTTCGTGTGTCAGAGGGAGAGAAAGTGGCTCCTTTTGCTGTTATGATGTGTTATCGTCCTAATCATGTCTGATTGTTTGCTGTCCCGTCGAGAGCCCCACATCAGGGCTGAGCCGCAGAGACAAACGCAAAAAATCGCAGTGTTTAAAAGAATAAGGCCACGGGTCAATGTTATTTGTAGCAGAACAAACACCATAATTAATTGGCCTCTCCCTGCAATGGCAGCGCAGGAGGGAAGGGAAGGAAGGGATGTGGAGCATCCGTGTTTTTCTGGGGCAAACAGCCGAGCATGATGGACAACATGAATTCTGTTGGTAAAGAAAAGAAGGACAGTATCTTTTAGAAAGCAAGACTGCTTGGACTAGTCAAGAGTACTTATTTTCTCTTAAAATGTATTAGGAGCTTTGTTGTGAAAAAAACCAGAACAAAACAAAAAAACCCCACACCAAACAAACCCTATTAAATTTATTTTCTCTAGGTGTGCTGGAGTGAGAGACTGTATTCAGCAAAAGCAAGGCAAAAGGCTCTTCAGAATTTGTGCCGTATTATTTTTTTCTCTCAGACAATGACAGATGAAAACCGGCCCTGCTGACTGTATGTGTCTGCTGTTTATCCAGGTATTTTTTCCATTGAATTGATTGGGAAGAGCTTAGAAAAGCTGTTCAAAGACATGTACAGTGACTTTAGAATTCCCAGCCTGGTATCCCATAATGAATAAATGCAGGATTTGAGTCTCCTCTTTGCTTCCAGTGCCCATTTCCCTGGCATTGCCTGCCTGATGACTTTCTTTTGAGACACTTTAGACAGGATCTGGGATGAACAGTTTCAGGGTGTCCGTGCATTTATAAGGAACTTACAGATTGCCAGCAACATCATTAATAATTGTGCTGGGAAAAGTTATTTTAAATAACCACATATATCATTGTCAATTTGGTTTCAGTGACCTTTTGTGATCCAGGACTATTCCATTGAAAAAGAAAGGATATTTGGAAAATCCCTGAGAGCCTGGTATGTGGAGCAATCAGCATTCCTGGATGTGGGTGGCTCCTCTCCGTGTCTGAGGGCTGTGGCAGGGGTCTCTCACCCCATCTTCCCTCAGCACCATTCTGACCACGCCAGCCATCCCGGACCTTCCCCGGAATTTCAGATTCTGCCTTTTCATCTACTGAAATATTTCTCCCCGCAGATTTAAATAATTAATTGGGACGTGCCTAGTGGGTCTCGAGCTAAACTCCAGAGAGGCAGCAGATATGTGTGACCAAGTGACCTTTTGCTGTCCTGCTCGTCCCCGCGCGCTCGCTGTGCTCAAAGGGACGCTGTCAAAATTGCTAGGCCTTAAAACTTTAACCCGCACTGACAAGTTGTTCTACGTTATAAGTCTTCCCTAAAAGATTACCACGATTGTTTTGTTTGTTTTGTTCCAGCCATCTTTGCTGAAGGCTCCGCGGCACGGATTCATTTGTCCTTTTGGCTAGGTGGATATTTTTAAATGCCCGGCTTATTCCGTGACCTGTTAAAATCGAGTTGATGTGCGTGTGCTCCACTCAGCGGAGAACTCGCCGGGGATGGAGCAATTTCTCTGCGCTCTGCAAGAAGAGGCAGGAACACACTTGGGAAGTCTTTGTGGGGAGGCTTGGAGAAGCCATTTTGAAAGGCCTCCTGTTATCTCAGTGCTTTGGAAGCTGTGACTGTGCTTGCCTGGTGGTACAAAGTGTTGTGTGTGTTAGTGAAACACGGGCTGGTTCTTACGCAGAGGTTTGCTGTCCTTCATGGTGCTCTGATTTACTCATTAGTCATTATTTCTAACATCTCCATTTACTGAGGATCACTGAGGCTGGGAAAAAGCCTCCAAGACCATCAAATCCAAGCTGTGCCCGATGATCCCACCTTGTCCCCACCCGGAGCTCTGAATTCCCTGGACACCTCCAGGGATGGGCATTGCAAACCTCCCTGCGCAGTCACTTCCAGTGCCTGACCACTCTTCTGCAAAGAAAATCTTCCTGAATTTCTAAAAAATTTTCAACCTGATTTTCAACCTGAGCTCCCCTGGCCCATCCTGAGGCTGTTCCCTCTCCTCCTGTCCCTGTTCCCTGGGGGCAAAGCCTGATCTGGCTGTCCCCTCCTGTCAGGGAGTTGTGCAGAGCCACAAGGTTCCCCTGAGCTCCTTTTCTCCAGGCTCGGCCCCTTCCCAGCTCCCTCAGCCGCTCCTTTAGGACGTACCTGGTTTGATCCAGCTCCACATGAGGAGGTGGATCAGAGCCAGCGGCACAGGGACAGCTGTGCCATCACATCTCCCCATGTTCATGTGCCAGGACAAGGATCGATGCCACACCCATTTTATATGGGCTGAGAGCACAGCCACAGTCCCCCCACGTGCCGTGGGAAACTCGTGTCCGTGCCAGCAGGCAGGAACGGAAGGAATGACACGCCCCAGCTAAGCCACACCTGCACTTTTAAGCTTGATTTGAGCTGATTTACCACTGACTATTGACCCGACCTTGTTCCTATCACAGTGCACCAGCTTGGGGAGGGAGGCTGCGGGTGGCCCTGAGCTGCAGCATCCTCCTCAGAGGGGCTCTGCAGGGTCAGCACAAACACCTGAACCTCCTGCAGCCTGAAGCAGGGACACCTTCCACTGTCGCAGGCTGCTCCAAGTCCCAATGTCCAGCCTGGCCTTGGACACTGCCAGGGATCCAGGGGCAGCCACAGCTGCTCTGGGGAACCTGTGCCAGGGCCTTCCTATCCTCACTGGGAAGGATTTCTTCCTCGTATCCAACCTAAATTTCCACTCTGTCAGTGTGAAGCCATTCCCCTTGCCCTGTCACTGCAGCTCCCGGTGAAGAGTCCTTCTCTTTGTACACCCCTTCAGATAGTGGAAGGGGCTGTGAGCTTTCCCCAGAGCTTCTCCCCTCCAGGCTGATCAGGCTTTCTTGGGCTCACAGGGAGGTGCTCCAGTCCCCTCCCCGACTGTGTAACCTCCTCTGGACCTGCTGCGACGGTGCCGTGTCCACTGGGGGCACGGAGCAGATCCGTCTGCCCTGAAGGTTGGCAGGGAACCTTCTCCCAGCCATTTTGATGGCTAAGACAAGGAACCCTTAGAGCTCCTTGTTTTGTTGGAGTAGGATTCTGATTCCTACTCAGCTGAACTGATGCTGTGAGGTTTTCAGCAGTTCTGAGGCTCTGGACCACCATTTCTCATATTCCAGGGATTGATTTCTGCAGCACCCTCCTACTCAACAGTCAATTCTGAGGGAAGACAAGTGTGAGCCTGGGTCACACAGCTTGGGAACGGGTTCCCAGAGCCTGTTCTGGAGTGACATTTGGTCCCCAGGGAGGCCTGGGAGCTGCCAAACTCCTCCTGGTTGACAGAATTCCCTGCAGGACGTCAGTCAACGCTCCCAGATGTTCTGAGCAGATGCAAACCAGCCTAATGGACATGAGAAACTGTTCTCTGAGTTATTAGCCACGGACAAGGACAGGTTTTGTTTAATTTCTGTCACAGTGGTGACCCTCTGTGCAATAATTCTCCAAGGAGTGGTGCAAGCAGCGTGTTCTGCTCAGCTCTGCCTGCCCCAGAGAGCAGAGGGCACTAGGGGACAGGGTTCAGAGGTGGCCTTGGCACCCTGGAGTTACCCATTGGACCCAGTGATCTCAGAGGACTTTCCCAGCCTCAGGCGGCCCAGGGTTCCTGGATTCCACGATCCTCTCCGAGGACACGCTGATAGCTCCCTTGTGGCTGTGCACAGATGTTGTCAGACGTCCCTGCCTGGCAGAGCCTCAGCTCACCAGGGATGAGGAGGTGGGAGAACAAAAGCAGGGGGAAACCTGCTCGTGACTGACTTCCAGACACAGTAAGATGGGGAGTTAGGGGCATCTCAATATGAATATCCTTTGCCTAATGCTTGGGGGGTTTGGTCCTGGGCTTGTATGAGAAAACAGTTTTTCTAGGCTGACTCTTCCAGCCATATACAACAGCCTAAATGATAATAATTACTTACAGTTTTTATTATGTCACTTTCTGCCGGCGGAAGCTGAGAAGGAAAGGGAGCTGTGCTGCGCAGGGCTGTTACATCGTGGTGTTCATGCACATCCAGACACAGGACACTGGAAGCTGGTGGTTGAACAGAAAACACCTCCCTACCTGTGCAGGGATGTCCTCCTGTCCTCCTGTCCTCCTGTCCTCCTGTTCCTCCTGCCCGGACAGCGTTCTCCAGCATGTTTTACATAAATATTGATGTTCCCTTGATGTGAAGCACTGGTTGCAGCTTTTCCTTGCACTCTGGCTCTCGTGTGGCTGTTTGTGGGAGTGTGTCCAAGGCAAACTGAGTGTCAGGAGCGTGCATCGTTTATTTTGGGAAACAGCATGGCCATATCACAGCACAAGCAAGGACTCACTGTTGACATCACCACGCACAGGCACCGTGTGCTGAAATGTCATCACCTGGCAAGTCACAGAGACCGCTGTGGGCACTCTGACCACTCCTTTGTGGATCAGCTGAGCCTCTGAGCCTTTAGCCATGGGCCTTCCCTGGCAAAGTCCCAACAGGAAAGGAAAGGAACAAAAATACACATTTGTGACTTGGTCTGAAAGCTTTTAAATATTAAAAAATGATCATAGAACCATTTAGGTTGGAGAAGACCTTTAAGATCAACTCCAACCATAGTGCTAGGTGTAAAGAATCTTCGAAACTTGCTTATTCAAGGAATAATATTAGTTTATCCCTGATACAAACAGAATGCTTAGAAACAAAGGAAGTTTTCAAAGAATATGCTGAGGGGAAAAAAAAAAAAGTTTTTAAAATTATTACTGAAATAATGATTAGTGACATCTTGCATCTGTGAGAGATGAACAAGACCGAAACCAGCAGTCAGGCCAGGCTCTGTGGAGTGTGTGATGGGTGCATTGTACACTTTCTCAGGTTTTTTTTTTTTTTTATCCTCTAGAGGAAAAATGTGTAACGGGTAGTGCTGACTTTTAAAAAACTTTTTTTTCCCCCTGGAAATGATGGTTGAGAAGTGCTGGGTGAGCGCAGGGGGCCGAGAAGCAGAATCAAGCAGGCAGGTCGGGTGACACGGGTGACACCCCAGACGTCGGCGACATCGGTGACATCGTGTGAGGTGGTTCAGCCAGGGGCGGGGAACGCACACCGAGCGCGCATTGGTGGTTCAGTGGTAGAATTCTCGCCTGCCACGCGGGAGGCCCGGGTTCGATTCCCGGCCAATGCATCTCCTTTTGTTTGCCGGCGGAGGAGCCGCCGCGTTTTGCGGCCGCAGCGTTTTCTTTGATTTTCCCCGCGGGGCTCCCGGGCTGGTGGAAGCAGCGCCGGGCCGGCGGGGCCGGGTGGTGCCGGCGGTGCGGTGCTGGCCCGGACCGGCGGCCCGGCGGAGCCAGCGGCCGCGCGGGGAGACGGGAAAAAAAAAAAAAAAAGGAAATGAAAAAGAAAAAAAGGAGCGCCTGGAGATGCCGGGGATTGAACCCGGGACCTCACACATGCGAAGCGCGCGCTCTACCACTGAGCTACATCCCCGGCTGGAGGCCCCTACCGCCGGGCGCCCCCAAATGGAGGGCAGGGCGGGCACGGCCGGTCCCAGTGCTCACCCCGGCCCGGCCCGGCCCGGCCCCGCCGCACACAGCTCCCTCTGCCGGCACCGGGAGATGGGCGAGGAGCGGGACACGGGCACCGAGCGGGACTCGGGCACCGAGCGGGACATGGACACAGAGCGGGACACAGAGCGGGACACGGCCACCGAGCGGGACACGGTCATGGAGCGGGACACGGGCACCGAGCGGGACACGGGCACCGAGCGGGACATGGGCACCGAGCGGGACACAGAGCGGGACACGGCCACCGAGCGGGACACGGTCATGGAGCGGGACTCGGGCACCGAGCGGGACACGGGCACCGAGCGGGACACGGGCACCGAGCGGGACACGGGCACGGAGCGGGACACGGGCACCGAGCGGGACATGGGCACCGAGCGGGACACAGAGCGGGACACGGCCACCGAGCGGGACACGGTCATGGAGCGGGACACGGGCACCGAGCGGGACACGGGCACCGAGCGGGACACGGTCATGGAGCGGGACACGGGCACCGAGCGGGACTCGGGCACCGAGCGGGACATGGGCACCGAGCGGGACACGGGCACCGAGCGGGACTCGGGCACCGAGCGGGACATGGGCACCGAGCGGGACACAGGGCACGGAGCCCAGCAGCGGTGCTGGGACACGGCCATGGAGCGGGACACGGAGCTCCGGCAGCGGCCTGGGACACAGGGCACGGAGCGGGACACGGACACGGAGCGGGACACGGACACGGAGCGGGACACGGAGCAGGACACGGACACGGAGCGGGACACGGACACGGAGCGGGACTCGGGCACGGAGCGGGACTCGGACACGGAGCGGGACACAGGGCACGGAGCGGGACTCGGACACGGAGCGGGACACGGACACGGAGCGGGACACAGGGCACGGAGCGGGACTCGGACACGGAGCGGGACACAGGGCACGGAGCGGGACTCGGACACGGAGCGGGACACGGACACGGAGCGGGACACGGACACGGAACGGGACTCGGGCACGGAGCGGGACTCGGACACGGAGCGGGACACGGGGCCCCGCAGCGGCACCGCCTGGTCCGTGCGCAGGGAGCAGCAGGGAGAGCCCCGGGGCCCGGGACAGCTGCGGTGCTGATCCCCCGGCCCGGGTCAGGACCTGGCGCTTTGGAGCTGTTGCTAACGGAGAGGAACCCAAACACGTTCTTCCCGTGGCGGATTCCCGGCAAAACCAGCAACCTCCGATAGCTTTACAGGAGGGGCCCGGTCCCGCTGTTTTCAGAGCCCCAGCAGCATCTCCGCGGCAGCGCTGGGTGCCCGGTGTGCAGCTGAGCACAGAGTTTGGGAACGGGTTAAAACCTTAAAGCCCATCCCATCCCACCCCTGCCATGGCAGGGATGCTTCCCACTGTCCCAGGCTGCTCCAAGCCCCAATGTCCAGCCTGGCCTGGGGCACTGCCAGGGATCCAGGGGCAGCCACAGCTGCTCTGGGCACCCTGTGCCAGGGCCTGCCCACCCTCACATGGAAGAATACTGGATACTAGCAGAACATGTTTAATTTATTCTCCCACAAGCAGTCGTACCGAGCCCACAGGGTCCTTCCCCACCCAGCCATTCCCATTTTGACATCCATAACCTTGGCCACGCAGGTTTTTCCATCCTCTCAGAAAACAGCTTGACTCTCCTCCAGCCAGATTTTAAGAAGCTGCTTTCTGGCAGCTCCTGGATCTGGTTTTCCCCACCTACACCCAGACTCTGGTTTGTGTGTAACCTGCGGTGCAGAGTGGCTCGCCAGGCTGAGCCAGGGGTGCTGGGAAGGCTAATACCAGCCTTGCAATAAAAACACAAAGCAATTTAAACCCTTCTCTTCAGTTTTTTTTCTCCTTTATTTACCTTCCTGAGTTCAGAATAGCCGAAAATGAATAACACAGATATTACTATGCTGCTACGGATTACTCAGCTGTGATGGACAGTCACCCAATTGTGAGGCTTCCCAGCTGGGAGGTGGATGGAGGCAGAGCACATTCTGGCTGCTGAGAGGAGCAGCTCCACATCCAAAGCCTATCAGCAAGTATTTAATTATTGTCCCTGTGGAAGCAATACAAGTGCTGCCTATACTGAAGTGAAACAAGGCTTCTCTTCCAGCCTGGTCTAAATATCCTCCAGACCTCACCGCCTACCAAACACAGAATAAAGTGAGTTATTCAGACAAGACACAGCACGAGGATGTGACGGAGAAAATAAGATGCCTTCAAGTGTCTGTAAAGGAAAATAAAATGCCCGTGGATGGACGTAAATTACGGGTGGAAGCCCAGACCTACCAGAGCTGCGCGTTCATGCACAGGAGGGATTGGGACGGGGCTCTGTCCTGCTCCCAGCACACTCGGGCACATCCCTGACCCTTCCCGCAGGGCGCATCCCTGATCCCTCCCACCACGGCCGCCGCGGGCGCTGGCCAGCCCGGCCCCTGCTTCCAGGAAACACTTTGTCATCTTGTTTCAATGCTGCTGGATGCCGGCACAAGCTCCGCATTCAGCTGCCTCCGAGGACTACATTCACCTCTTTGTGTTTGGGTTTCTGCGCTGACATCAGGGAAAAACAATGTCACTGTTATCTGGCAGCTCCTCCGCATTCCTCGGTGGGATTAACTCATTCCTGGTGCCTCGGGAGCCTCTCGGGGAGGCCTCCCCTGGCCCTGGGGACGGGCTTTTCCTTGATCTACTCAGGTCCCTGCGTTTTTCCCCAGTTCTCGTCAGACACACGCGTAAACTCACTCGCTGTTTTTCCACAGCAGCTGCTCTCCAAGCTGCTGGAGCCTGGCAAGAGCTCTGCTCCAAAGTGCCCGGGCTGCATGGAGCAGGGACCGCAGCAGGGCTCTGAGGAGACAGATGGGCAGCTCGGAGTTCCCTTCTAGCGCAGCTCCCTACCACGGCACTTGTTCCCAGGATTAAATGCCTACACTCAGAATTCCTTCTTCAAACCAAGGCTCTCGTTCACTGGAATCCAGCAGCAAAGCCCAGTGGTGTAAAACAAGCAGGTGAAGAGGATTCATGCGGTGGACCCAGCCCTGGAGCTGTGACAGAGCTGCGGTCTCTGCTCCCGGGTGTGTCTGACACCTCCGTGTCACACCCGAGCCCGCGCCAGCGGCACCGGCCATTCATACTTAAATACATGAATTTATTTTTCTTCCATCACGTGGCCATATCATCCATTTGTTTGAGGTATCCACATGAGGGGTGCAGAATTCCAAGCTGAATTCAGCCTCTCAGCCCAGAGAGAGGAGGCTCAGGGGAACCTTGTGGCTCTGCACAATTCCCTGACAGGAGGGGACAGCCGGGGGATTTGGGATCTGCTCCAGGGAACAGGGACAGGAGGAGAGGGAACGGCCTCAGGCTGGGCCAGGGGAGCTCAGGGTGGACAGCAGCAGGAATTTCCCCATGGAAAGGGAGCTCAGGGCTTGGAAGTGCCCAGGGAGGTTTGCAGTGCCCATCCCTGGAGGTGTCCCAGGAATTCCTGGGGTGGCACTCAGGGCTCTGGGTGGGGACAAGGTGGGATCATCGGGCACAGCTGGGACTCCATGGGCTGGGAGGGCTTTGCCAGCCTCAGGGATTCTGTGATTGGGTATGATTATTATATTTTATGAGCATTCCTGTTCTTCAGAAAACATTCCTGTTAGAGATTAGGGAAACTGTGAAGAGACAATATCCGAGTTTGTGTGTTGGAACGACACCTAAGTACTGAACAGCACAGAAATGTGCCACTCACCGCAGCATTTTATGTGATAAATGCATTAGAAAAAACAAATTACTATTGACTTGTGATTTGCAAAGTTAAACAACTGAAAAACCTGCCAACATTACAGGTCAAAGAACCAAAGAATGGTTAAGGTTGGAAAAGAGCTTTCAGATAATCCAGTCCAAGCATCAGCCCACCACTGTTGTGGCCACCATTCAGTGGTCCTCAGGTGCCATATCCACGTTTTTTGGAATGTTTTTACCCACTGCCACTAACCAGGGAGTGGAGTGCTCGGAATGACCTTTAGGAAGTTCTGCGCACGGGTTACACCGAGCTGGAACGGAGTTCCCACCTCAAGTCCTCCAAACACAAATGGCTTTTTTCTCCTGGATTTTTGCATGTTGGATTTTTTATCGACTCGCTCTCTTGCTCGTTGGAATTGAGGAATAAAGCAAGGAAGGCTTTTGGCAGCTCCCAGTCCTGAAGGAGAACCACGGAGTCCACGTGCTTGGCTGGGTTTTGTTGTGAGAACAAACAATCCCCAAAACACAGGTTACACATGAGCCCATAGTAAACAATTAGGAAAGTTGGAGTTAAAAAACGGAGATAAAAAGGCAGAAACATGATTAAAGTACTGAGCTGAGCGATTCATTAGTGTTGCAGACAGATAAGTAAATTAGAGCCCTGCAGAAAGTATTTGACTGGCAAATTAATTACACAATATTACAATGGCTTTCCCAGCCAAATTTAGCCCTCGGGAAGCAGGTAGGAGTCTGCCTGACTTAATAAAAGGAGCCTCGACTGGTCTGCAGCTTAATCAGAGATGAAAATTAACATTTCAGGATTTGAGGCAAATAGGAGGCTTCTGCCAGGCTCGGGAGCCAGGCTCTAGCACAATTACCCGGGTTACACTGGCAGGGAAGCTGTGCAGGCAGCGGGATGCTCCTGCCTCCTCACAGCCTTTAATTCACTGACCTTCCTGGGAAACCGAGGCAGGAGCTGCTCTGGGAACCCACGAGGAGCCTCATTAGGGCGGATCACTCAACGGGACGCTTCGGATCTGCTTAGAGAAGGTCTGATTAAAATATTTTACCCTAACCCTTAAAAAGTACACCACCACATCATCATCATCATTATCATTATTATTATTATTATTATTATTAATGTTATTACTATTACTATTACTGTTACTGTTACTGTTACTATTGTTACTACTACTACTATTATTACTACTACTACTATTATTACTATTGTTAATGACAATGTTAATGTTATTGTTAATGTTATTGCCATCCTTTCCTTCAGTGTTGACTTATTCCCTGGACCTCATTTTCCATTTGCAGCTCTCACTCTGTCCCCAGCGAGCAGAAACGCTCCAGGTAAGAAATATCTGTTTTTTCCCTTTGTTTGCTTAGTATCACATTTTAAAGGAATGGATATTAGGAACTCTCTCCTGAACACAGTGTGGGGTTTTTTTCCGTGGATCAGCTTTGGAAATACATATTTATATCCCCGAACACCTTCCGTGACAAGCACCAGCCAGCACTGGCTAACCCCCACGCCTCATTTCCAACATCAAGACCTCAATATCGCTGCAGATCACAAAAATCCCTTCCCTGGGCTCCCCTGCCCCGAGCCCGGCTCCTGCCCACGCAGGCCCCGCTGGAGAGCGATGGAGGGCTGCAGCAATTCCAGTTCCATCTCCATCTCCTGTGGGAGTGCCAGGCGGGGCCGGGCCGGTGGACTGCCTGCTGCCAGCGCGGGCTCCTCTCCTCGGGATCCGGCTGATACCGGGATTGACTCGGTTTCCAAAGAGATCTCGCAGCAGAATGTTGTGCGCTGGAAAGGAATATATTTCTTCTTGCTTGTCACATCAATATGGCCTAATTTTGTTGGCTTTTGTATTGAGCAATCTGGTGAATGTACAATCCAGTTTTGATTTCTCTCTTTACGGTGCCTATTATTATTAAAGCTCCCTCAACCAAAAATAATGTATTTTTATTTACCGGTAATATTAATGGGATTCAATTTTTGCCTCAGTTTTAATCTAGTTTTTCCATATTGAAGAACCAGATCCCATTTAATTAAATTGAATAAACCCAGTTTTTCCCTCCATTCAGTGTGCAGGCTGAACTTCATTTTGTGTAGTTTCATTTAATACTGCTGTTCTCAAATCAGAGTTTTTTACTCACTGTGCTTCAAGTGTTGCAAGAAGGACTAAATTATTTATTGTGCATGATTAATTGCCTGTTTCTCCATGATCATCCCATTGTCAGGGAAGGGTGAGTGTGCATTTTAGTACCGCTGGGTGCGTGTCCATCCCACACTTGCGCTGAATTCCAGCTGAGCTTTGCTGGAAGCAAAGAAGTGCTGAAAGAAGGAAAGAGGAGTTGAAGCTTGGAGACCCTCGTGGTTGTAGGATCAGGGAATCCCCAAATGGGTTGGGCTGGAAGGGACCTTAGAGCCCATCCCATCCCCTTGATCCCATCCCCTTGATCCCATCCCATCCCATCCCATTTTTGACCCCACCCCTGCCATGGCAGGGACACCTCCCACCATCCCAGGCTGCTCCAGCCTGGCCTTGGGCACTGCCAGGGATCCAGGGGCAGCCACAGCTGCTCTGGGAATTCCATCCAGGCAGGAATTCCCAGTTTCCCAATCTCCCACCCATCCCTGCCCTCTGGCAGTGGGGAGCCATTCCCTGTGTCCTGTCCCTCCATTCCTTGTCCCCAGTCCCTCTGCAGCTCTCCTGGAGCCCCTTCAGGAGCTCTGAGCTCTGCCTGGATCCTTCCCTTCTCCAGGGGAACATTCCCAGCTCTCTCTCCCAGCCTGGCTCCAGCCCTGCAGCAGCTCCGTGGCTCCTCTGCATCTCTCCAGGTTTCTCTGACGCTGGAGCCCAGGGCTGGGGCACGCTGCAGGTGGGTCTCACCTGAGCACAGGGCAGAGGGGCAGAGTGCCCCAGGGAACAGCTCCGGGCACAGCCAGTGTGTGCAGCACAGGGCTGAGTGCAGCTCCCTCACACCTGCTCCCCGCAGGGATCACTTACACCCTGCAGGAATCACTTACACCCTGTAGAATCACTTACACCCTGTAGGATTCACACCCTGTAGGAATCTGTTGCCCCCTGTAGGAATCACTTGCCCACAGGAATCACTGGCCCCTGTAGGAATCACTTACACCCTGTAGAAATCACTGGCCCCTGTAGCAGGAATCACTTATACCCTGTAGCAGAAATCACTTACACCCTCTAGCAGGAATCACTTTACCCCTGTAGTAGGAATCACTTACACCCTGTAGCAGATCCCTTGCCCCTGTGCAGGAATCACTTACACCTGTAGCAGAATCAATTACACCCTGTA